>WNWK01005652.1:0-110000 GCA_009830355.1 Cherax destructor | reverse complement strand
AATACCAAGGTGGTGTTGGCAATGAAAAAAAGCAGGACGATATTAAAGATCCACAACTGCAAAGACAGTGTCCTATCACGGGTCTTAATCTTTCCATCACCTGTTACTATATTATCTTACTTAACGTGTACATATATACGCTGGCTGTCTCCCACAGAGGTGGGAGATACTCAGATACGACAGTTCAGATGTCCTTCTAAAAAGCAAATATCCCAACCCCTTCTTCAGAGTGCAGGCACTGTACTTCCCACCTCCAGCACTTAAGTTCCCCAAAACTATTTGTCTTCACTCACTGCTATCTAACACTAAGTATATAAACTAGTACTAAGGAAATATGTTGACAAGAGCGAGTCTCCAGGGAAGGTAGAGATCACAGTGTTCCATCACAACTTGTAATATTACAAGAGGATATTCTCATGATTCAGTATATTAGCATTACTGAATAATTTATGTTAAAAATAAAACTAGCTATATTGCTTTCAAGTTGTTTGTCATTTCTCATAGCAGTGTAACTTGACCTTAACAAGCTACAGCCTTCCCTCCTAGTACCAGTGTAACTTGACCTTAACAAGCTACAGCATTCCCTCCTAGCACCAGTGTAACTTGACCTTAACAAGCTACAGCATTCTCTCCTAGTACCAGTGTAACTTGACCTTAACAAGCTACAGCATTCCCTCCTAGCACCAGTGTAACTTGACCTTAACAAGCTACAGCATTCTCTCCTAGTACCAGTGTAACTTGACCTTAACAAGCTACAGCCTTCCCTCCTAGTACCAGTGTAACTTGACCTTAACAAGCTACAGCATTCTCTCCTAGTACCAGTGTAACTTGACCTTAACAAGCTACAGCATCCCTCCTAGTACCAGTGTAACTTGACCTTAACAAGCTACAGCATTCTCTCCTAGTACCAGTGTAACTTGACCTTAACAAGCTACAGCATCCCTCCTAGTACCAGTGTAACTTGACCTTAACAAGCTACAAGCTACAGCATTCCTCCTAGTACCAGTGTAACTTGACCTTAACAAGCTAGAGCATTCCCTCCTAGTACCAGTGTAACTTGACCTTAACAAGCTACAGCATTCCTCCTAGTACCAGTGTAACTTGACCTTAACAAGCTACAGCATTCCCTCCTAGTTACACCAGTAGTAATACTTGACCTTAACAAGCTACAGCATTCCTCCTAGTACCAGTGTAACTTGACCTTAACAAGCTACAGCATTCCCTCCTAGTAGTTCCCTCACTTTAAAGATTTCCATCTCTTGGTAGTGATTCTGTCTTTAAAGAGGATCCGTCCCTTAGTGTTAATCCCATCCCTTTACAGCGGTTCTATCACTTAGAAAAGATTTAATCTCATTGAAGCGGTTCCGTCCCTTAGAAAAGGTTCGATCCCTTTAAAAAGGATATCTCTCGTAAGTGGATGTATCCCTTCAGCAATGCTGAGTCTCTCAGGAGGCTGATCTCTTGTAAAAGTGTCATCCTCCCTTAAATACTCTTTCATACATTTTATAGGATCTTCCACTCCTTTAAAAGAGGTTAGCATCCTTTAAAAAACACCCAGATGATCATCTCTAATAGAGTTTAACTCACTTACTATCAGTTTTTCAAAGACTTTTGCTCCATAAACGAGTTTTAATGCTCTTAATACGACTCACTCCCTTAATGAAGCTGCATCTGTTTATTAATTTAAAGTGACACTGATATGGTTTTTACTACCATATTTATAATTATTATTACATTCACCGAGAAGCGCTAGAGCCGTAAGGGTCATACAGCGCCTTGGGAATGTGAGATAGTGTTTCGGCACTAGGGAAGGGCAGCTCCATTTTCTCGGATGAAGAGCCCTTTAAAGAGTCGAGGGAAACCTGTCTCGCACTGCCTAACATACTTAAAGTGTGAGTGAGTGTTTAAGTGCAAGTGGCCCGAAGCACTCACGGAGGGATTAACGAAATTGAATTTTATTTGGTGTGAGAAAGTAATAGTCTGGTGAGTGGATGTAGTTGTGTGGAGTGGTGTACCGAGTGGTGTAGTGAGTGGTGGTACCTTGTTTATCTAGAGTGACCTGGAGTAGTGGTGGTACCTTGTTTATCTAGAGTGGAGTGGTGTAGTGAGTGGTGGTACCTTGTTTATCTAGAGTGGCGTGGTGTAGTGAGTGGTGGTACCTTGTTTATCTAGAGTGGAGTGGTGTAGTGATTGGTGGTACCTTGTTTATCTAGAGTGGAGTGGTGTAGTGAGTGGTGGTACCTTGTTTATCTAGAGTGGAGTGGTGTAGTGAGTGGTGGTACCTTGTTTATCTAGAGTGGAGTGGTGTAGTGAGTAGTGGTACCTTGTTTCTCTAGAGGTGAGTGGTGTAGTGAGTGGTGGTACCTCATTTATCTAGAGTGGAGTGGTGTAGTGAGTAGTGGTACCTTGTTTTCTAGAGTGGAGTGGTGTAGTGAGTGGTGGTACCTTGTTTATCTAGAGTGGAGTGGAGAGTGGTGGCACCTTGTTTATCTAGAGTGGAGTGGTGTAGTGAGTGGTGGTACCTTGTTTATCTAGAGTGGAGTGGTGTAGTGAGTGGTGGTACCTCATTTATCTAGAGTGGAGTGGTGTAGTGAGTAGTGGTACCTTGTTTTCTAGAGTGGAGTGGTGTAGTAAGTGGTGGTACCTTGTTTATCTAGAGTGGAGTGGTGTAGTGAGTGGTGGTACCTTGTTTATCTAGAGTGGAGTGGTGTAGTGAGTGGTGGTACCTCATTTATCTAGAGTGGAGTGGTGTAGTGAGTGGTGGTACCTCATTTATCTAGAGATGGAGTGGTGTAGTGAGTAGTGGTACCTTGTTTTCTAGAGTGGAGTGGTGTAGTGAGTGGTGGTACCTTGTTTATCTAGAGTGGAGTGGAGAGTGGTGGTACCTTGTTTATCTAGAGTGGAAAGGTGTAGTGAGTGGTGGTACCTTGTTTATCTAAGAGTGGGGTAGTGGGGTGGTACCTTGTTTATCTAGAGTGGAGTGGTGAGTGGTGGTACCTTGTTTATCTAGAGTGGAGTGGTGAGTGGTGGTACCTTGTTTATCTAGAGTGGAGTGGTGAGTGGTGGTACCTTGTTTATCTAGAGTGGAGTGGTGTAGTGATTGGTGGTACCTTGTTTATCTAGAGTGGAGTGTAGTTAGTGGTACCTTCTTTATCTAGAGTGGAGTGTAGTTAGTGGTACCTTGTTTATCTAGAGTGGAGTGGTGGTACCTTGTTTATCTAGAGTGGAATGGTGGTACCTTGATTATCTAGAGTGGAGTGGTGGTACCTTGTTTATCATGAGTGGAGTTATGTAGTGAGTGGTGGTACCTTGTTTATCTAGAGTGGAGTGGAGAGTGGTGGTACCTTGTTTATCTAGAGTGGAGTGGTGTAGTGAGTGGTGGTACCTTGTTTATCTAAGAGTGGAGTGGTGTAGTGAGTGGTGGTACCTTGTTTATCTAGAGTGGAGTGGTGAGTGGTGGTACCTTGTTTATCTAGAGTGGAGTGGTGAGTGGTGGTACCTTGTTTATCTAGAGTGGAGTGGTGAGTGGTGGTACCTTGTTTATATAGAGTGGAGTGGTGTAGTGAGTGGTGGTACCTTGTTTATCTAAAGTGGAGTGGTGTAGTGAGTGGTGGTATATTGTTTATCTAGAGTGGAGTGGTGTAGTGATTGGTGGTACCTTGTTTATCTAGAGTGGAGTGTAGTTAGTGGTACCTTCTTTATCTAGAGTGGAGTGTAGTAAGTGGTACCTTGTTTATCTAGAGTGGAGTGGTGGTACCTTGTTTATCTAGAGTGGAGTGGTGGTACCTTGATTATCTAGAGTGAAGTGGTGAGTGGTGGTACCTTGTTTATCATGAGTGGAGTGGTGTAGTGAGTGGTGGTACCTCATTTATCTAGAGTGGAGTGGTGTAGTGAGTAGTGGTACCTTGTTTTCTAGAGTGGAGTGGTGTAGTGAGTGGTGGTACCTTGTTTATCTAGAGTGGAGTGGTGTAGTGAGTGGTGGTACCTTGTTTATCTAGAGTGGAGTGGTGTAGTGAGTGGTGGTACCTCATTTATCTAGAGTGGAGTGGTGTAGTGAGTGGTGGTACCTCATTTATCTAGAGTGGAGTGGTGTAGTGAGTAGTGGTACCTTGTTTTCTAGAGTGGTGGTGTGTAGTGGTACCTTGTTTTTAGAGTGGAGTGGAGAGTGGTGGTACCTTGTTTATCTAGAGTGGAAAGGTGTAGTGAGTGGTGGTACCTTGTTTATCTAAGAGTGGAGTGGTGTAGTGAGTGGTGGTACCTTGTTTATCTAGAGTGGAGTGGTGAGTGGTGGTACCTTGTTTATCTAGAGTGGAGTGGTGAGTGGTGGTACCTTGTTTATCTAGAGTGGAGTGGTGAGTGGTGGTACCTTGTTTATCTAGAGCGGAGTGGTGTAGTGATTGGTGGTACCTTGTTTATCTAGAGTGGAGTGTAGTTAGTGGTACCTTGTTTATCTAGAGTGGAGTGTAGTTAGTGGTACCTTGTTTATCTAGAGTGGAGTGGTGGTACCTTGTTTATCTAGAGTGGAGTGGTGGTACCTTGATTATCTAGAGTGGAGTGGTGGTACCTTGTTTATCATGAGTGGAGTGGTGTAGTGAGTGGTGGTACCTTGTTTATCTAGAGTGGAGTGGAGAGTGGTGGTACCTTGTTTATCTAGAGTGGAGTGGTGTAGTGAGTGGTGGTACCTTGTTTATCTAAGAGTGGAGTGGTGGTACCTTGTTTATCTAGAGTGGAGTGGTGAGTGGTGGTACCTTGTTTATCTAGAGTGGAGTGGTGAGTGGTGGTACCTTGTTTATCTAGAGTGGAGTGGTGAGTGGTGGTACCTTGTTTATATAGAGTGGAGTGGTGTAGTGAGTGGTGGTACCTTGTTTATCTAAAGTGGAGTGGTGTAGTGAGTGGTGGTACCTTGTTTATCTAGAGTGGAGTGGTGTAGTGATTGGTGGTACCTTGTTTATCTAGAGTGGAGTGTAGTTAGTGGTACCTTCTTTATCTAGAGTGGAGTGTAGTTAGTGGTACCTTGTTTATCTAGAGTGGAGTGGTGGTACCTTGTTTATCTAGAGTGGAGTGGTGGTACCTTGATTATCTAGAGTGAAGTGGTGAGTGGTGGTACCTTGTTTATCATGAGTGGAGTGGTGTAGTGAGTGGTTTTACCTTGTTTATCTAGAGTGGAGTGTAGTTAGTGGTACCTTGTTTATCTAGAGTGGAGTGGAGTTAGTGGTACCTTGTTTATCTAGAGTGGAGTGGTGGTACCTTGTTTATCTAGAGTGGAGTGGTGTAGTGAGTAGTGGTACTTTGTTTCTCTAGAGTTGAGTTCTGTAGTTAGTAGTGGTACCTCATTTATCTCGAGTGGAGTGGTGTAGTGAGTAGTTGTACCTTGTTTATCTAGAGTGGAGTGGTGAGTGGTGGTACCTTGTTTATCTAGAGTGGAGTGGAGAGTGGTGGTACCTTGTTTATCTAGAGTGGAGTGGTGTAGTGAGTGGTGGTACCTTGTTTATCTAGAGTGGAGTGGTGAGTGGTGGTACCTTGTTTATCTAGAGTGGAGTGGTGAGTGGTGGTACCTTGTTTATCTAGAGTGGAGTGGAGAGTGGTGGTACCTTGTTTATCTAGAGTGGAGTGGAGAGTGGTGGTACCTTGTTTATCTAGAGTGGAGTGGAGAGTGGTGGTACCTTGTTTATCTAGAGTTGAGTGGTGGTACCTTGTTTATCTAGAGTTGAGTGGTGGTACCTTGTTTATCTAGAGTGGAGTGGTGAGTGGTGGTACCTTGTTTATCTAGAGTGTAGTGGTAAGTGGTGGTACCTTGTTTATCTAGAGTGGAGTGGTGTAGTGAGTGGTGGTACCTTGTTTATCTAAAGTGCAGTGGTGTATTGAGTAGTCGTACCTTGTTTATATAATAGTGGAGTGGTGTAGTGAGTAGTGGTACTTTGTTTTCTAGAGTGGAGTGGTGTAGTGAGTGGTGATACCTTGTTTTCTAAAGTGGAGTGGTGTAGTGAGTGGTGGTACCTTGTTTATGTAGAGTGGAGTGTAGTGAGTGGTGGTACCTTGTTTATTTGGAGTGGAGTGGTGTAGTGAGTGGTGGTACCTTGTTTATCTAGAATGGAGTGGAGTGGTGAGTGGTGGTACCATGTTTATCTAGAGTGGAGTGGTGTAGTGAGTAGTGGTACCTTGTTTATCTAGAGTGGACTGGAGTAGTGAGTGGTGGTACATTGTTTATCTATAGTGGAGTGGTGGTACCTTGTTTATCTAGAGTGAAGTGGTGTAGTGAGTAGTGGTACCTTGTTTATCTAGAGTGGAGTGGTGGTACCTTGTTTATCTAGAGTGGAGTGGTGGTACCTTGTTTATCTAGAGTGGAGTGGTGGTACCTTGTTTATCTAGAGTGGAGTGGTGTAGTGAGTGGTGGTACCTTGCTTATCTAGAGTGGAGTGGTGTAGTGAGTGGTGGTACCTTGCTTATCTAGAGTGGAGTGGTGTTGTGAGTGGTGGTACCTTGTTTATCTAGAGTGGAGTGGTGTAGTGATTGGTGGTACCTTGTTTATCTAGAGTGGAGTGGTGTAGTGAGTAGTGGTACTTTGTTTATCTAGAGTGGTGTAGTGAGTAGTGATACCTTGTTTATCTAGAGTGGAGTGGTGGTACCTTGTTTATCTAGAGTGGAGTGGTGGTACCTTGTTTATCTAGAGTGGAGTGGTGTAGTGAGTTGTGGTACCTTGCTTATCTAGAGTGGAGTGGTGTAGTGAGTAGTAGTACCTTGCTTATCTAGAGTGTAGTGGTGTAATGAGTAGTGGTACCTTGTTTATCTACAGTGGAGTTTTGTAGTGAGTAGTGGTACATTGTTTATCTAGAGTGGAGTGGTGTAGTGAGTGGTGGTACCTCGTTTATCTAGAGTGGAGTGGTGTAGTGAGTAGTGGTACCTTGTTTTCTAGAGTGGAGTGGTGTAGTGAGTAGTGGCACCTTGTTTTCTAGATTGGAGTAGTGTAGTGAGTGGTGGTACCTTGTTTATCTAAAGTGGAGTGGTGGTACCTTGTTTATCTAGAGTGGAGTGGTGTAGTGAGTAGTGGCACCTTGTTTTCTAGAGTGGAGTGGTGTAGTGAGTAGTGGCACCTTGTTTTCTAGATTGGAGTAGTGTAGTGAGTGGTGGTACCTTGTTTATCTAGAGTGGAGTGGTTGTACCTTGTTTATCTAGAGTGGAGTGGTGGTACCTTGTTTATCTAGAGTGGAGTGGTGGTACCTTGTTTATCTAGAGTGGAGTGGTGGTACCTTGTTTATCTAGAGTGGAGTGGTGGTACCTTGTTTATCTAGAGTGGAGTGGTGGTACCTTGTTTATCTAGAGTGGAGTGGTGGTACCTTGTTTATCTAGAGTGGAGTGGTTGTACCTTGTTTATCTAGAGTGGAGTTATGGTACCTTGTTTATCTAGAGTGGAGTGGTGGTACCTTGTTTATCTAGAGTGGAGTGGTGGTACCTTGTTTATCTAGAGTGGAGTGGTGGACCTTGTTTATCTAGAGTGGAGTGGTGGTACCTTGTTTATCTAGAGTGGAGTGGTGGTACCTTGTTTATCTAGAGTGGAGTGGTGGTACCTTGTTTATCTAGAGTGGAGTGGTGGTACCTTGTTTATCTAGAGTGGAGTGGTGGTACCTTGTTTATCTAGAGTGGAGTGGTGGTACCTTGTTTATCTAGAGTGGAGTGGTGGTACCTTGTTTATCTATAGTGGAGTGGTGGTACCTTGTTTATCTAGAGTGGAGTGGTGGTACCTTGTTTATCTAGAGTGGAGTGGTGGTACCTTGTTTATCTAGAGTGGAGTGGTGGTACCTTGTTTATCTAGAGTGGAGTGGTGGTACCTTGTTTATCTAGAGTGGAGTGGTTGTACCTTGTTTATCTAGAGTGGTGTGGGGAGGATAGTTGCAGATGAAGGGGGGGAGGGGAGAGGAGGATAAAAGAGTGGATAAGAGAGAAGACAAGAGGGTGTTCCAGTGCTCTTCAATACTGTGACAAAGTTCTTACAATGTATTTATCCAACACCACCTGCTGGGAAAAAAATCATGTGTTTAATAGGTGCCTTTCTTTGCACGTCAGAGAGATCATGCTGAGTATGTCGAATATGTTTATGTTGAAGGTTTATAGTGTTCTTTCTTTACTATGATCACGAGAGCGCCAGATCAATATTGACACTAGCTGCTCGGTGAGTATGTCACAGTTTACAAGCTGTAACTACTATATGGTGTTTTTGTAACAGATATCTGTTTTTGTTGGCAAATTGTTAAAAAAAAGGCGTTGAGTTTCAGCCAGCATAAACCTTAGCTACTCAGTTTTTATGTAAATTCTCCAGTGCTAAATGGAGTGGACGGGTAAGCCAGTGGAAGGCCTCGGTCAGATGACCAAAAGCTCCAGTAGCGGGTCATCGCATGACTAAGACCTGCGTCAGGAAGCACTTGTCATGTTTTCTGACGAATCTTACCCAACCTGTAGACAATTATACATTCTGTTGACAGGGGCGGATCTACTATGCAACTAATGAAGCTTAAACATCAGGGCCCCTAATCCCAGAGGGGCTCCTAATCCCGGAGGGGCTCCTAATCCCGGAGGGGCTCCTAATCCCGGAGGCCCATAATCCCAAAGGGGCCCCTAATCCAGGAGGAACCCCAGAAGCCACTTTAGTCCACATTGCTTAAATTATTTTTGGTCTACTGTATGAGAAGTCTTTTAAAAAATAATATTAATAATACAGTGTAATTCAGTACAAATAAAATAAAAGTTAAAAGGTTATTAAAGTATCATGTAGGGTAGCCGTTGTTGGTTGCCATGGTGACCCACATAACATGTAGGGTAGCCGTTGTTGGTTGCCATGGTGACCCACATAACATGTAGGGTAGCCGTTGTTGGTTGCCATGGTGACCCACATAACATGTAGGGTAGCCGTTGTTGGTTGCCAGGGTATCCCATCATAACATGTAGGGTAGCCGTTGTTGGTTGCCATGGTGACCCACATAACATGTAGGGTAGCCGTTGTTGGTTGCCATGGTGACCCACATAAAATGTAGGGTAGCCGTTGTTTGTTGCCATGGTGACCCCATAACATGTAGGGTAGCCGTTGTTGGTTGCCATGGCGACCCCATAACATGTAGGGTAGCCGTTGTTGGTTGCCATGGTGACCCACATAAAATGTAGGGTAGCCGTTGTTTGTTGCCATGGTGACCCCATAACATGTAAGGTAGCCGTTGTTGGTTGCCATGGTGACCCCAAAACATGTAGGGTAGCCGTTGTTTGTTGCCATTGTGACCCCATAACATGTAGGGTAGCCGTTGTTGGTTGCCATGGTGACCCCATAACATGTAGGGTAGCCGTTGTTGGTTGCCATGGTGACCCCATAACATGTAGGGTAGCCGTTGTTGGTTGCCATGGTGACCCCATAACATGTTGGGTAGCCGTTGTTGGTTGCCATGGTGTCCCCATAACATGTAGGGTAGCCGTTGTTGGTTGCCATGGCGACCCCATAACATGTAGGGTACCCGTTGTTGGTTGCCATGGCGACCCCATAACATGTAGGGTAGCCGTTGTTGGTTGCCATGGTAACCCCATAACATGTAGGGTAGCCGTTGTTGGTTGCCATGGTGACCCACATAACATGTAGGGTAGCCGTTGTTGGTTGCCATGGTGACCCCATAACATGTAGGGTAGCCGTTGTTGGTTGCCATGGTAACCCCATAAAATGAAGGGTAGCCGTTGTTGGTTGCCATGGTGACCCACATAACATGTAAGGTAGCCGTTGTTGGTTGTCATGGTGACCCACATAACATGTAGGGTAGCCGTTGTTGGTTGCCATGGTGACCCCATAACATGTAGGGTAGCCGTTGTTGGTTGCCATGGTAACTCCATAACATGTAGGGTAGCCGTTGTTGGTTGCCATGGTGACCCACATAACATGTAAAGTAGCCGTTGTTGGTTGCCATGGTGACCCCATAACATGTAGGGTAGCCGTTGATGGTTGCCATGGTGACCCCATAACATGTAGGGTAGCCGTTGTTAGTTGCCATGGTGACCCACATAACATGTAAAGTAGCCGTTGTTGGTTGCCATCGTGACCCCATAACATGTAGGGTAGCCGTTGTTGGTTGCCATGGTGACCCCATAACATTTAGGGTAGCTGTTGTTGGTTGCCATGGTGACCCACATAACATGTAAAGTAGCCGTTGTTGGTTGCCATGGTGACCCCATAACATGTAGGGTAGCCGTTGTTGGTTGCCATGGTAACCCCATAACATGTAGGGTAGCCGTTGTTAGTTGCCATGGTGACCCACATAACATGTAAAGTAGCCGTTGTTGGTTGCCATGGTGACCCCATAACATGTAGGGTAGCCGTTGTTGGTTGCCATGGTGACCCACATAACATGTAGGGTAGCCGTTGTTGGTTGCCATGGTGACCCCATAACATGTAGGGTAGCCGTTGTTGGTTGCCATGGTGACCCCATAACATGTAGGGTAGCCGTTGTTGGTTGCCATGGCGACCCCATAACAGTTGAAACTTCAGGGACCCAAAAATGTAGGTCCGTCAGTGTCTTGTATGTACACTGGAGCAACAGTGTCTGCACACCTGGAGCGTCACTGTCTTGTATGTACACTGGAGCAACAGTGTCTGCACACACCTGGAGCATCACTGTCTTGTATGTACAATAGAGCAACAGTGTCTGCACACCTGGAGCGTCAGTCTTGTATGTACACTGGAGCAACAGTGTCTGCACACCTGAAGCGTCACTGTCTTGTATGTACACTGGAGCAACAGTGTCTGCACACACCTGGAGCGTCATTGTCTTGTATGTACACTGGAGCAACAGTGTCTGCACACCTGGAACGTCACTGTCTTGTATGTACACTGGAGCAACAGTGTCTGCACACCTGGAGCGTCACTGTCTTGTATGTACACTGGAGCAACAGTGTCTGCACACACCTGGAACGTTGCTGTCTTGTATGTACAATGGAGCAACAGTGTCTGCACACCTGGAGCGTCACTGTCTTGTATGTACACTGGAGCAACAGTGTCTGCACACCTGGACCGTCACTGTCTTGTATGTACACTGGAGCAACAGTGTCTGCACACACCTGGAGCGTCACTGTCTTGTATGTACACTGGAGCAACAGTGTCTGCACACCTGGAGCGTCACTGTCTTGTATGTACACTGGAGCAACAGTGTCTGCACACCTGGAGCGTCACTGTCTTGTATGTACACTGGAGCAACAGTGTCTGCAACCTGAGCGTCACGTTGTTGTCACTGGAGCACGTGTCTGCAACCTAGCGTCACTGTCTTGTATGTACACTGGAGCAACAGTGTCTGCACACCTGGGCGTCACTGTCTTGATGCTGGACAACAGTGTCTGCACTGAGGTCACTGTCGAACACTGGAGCAACAGTGTCTGCACACCTGGAGCGTCACTGTCTTGTATGTACAATACCAGTTCATTTAAGTGATTAAAACCCGTGTTGGGAGTCTCGTCTCCTGAGGAATAAAACATCGACACACATTTTGAGCCTATGGCGAGAAAGCTTCTTTTTTTTTAACACATAGGCCGTTTCCCACCGAGGCAGGGTGTCTAGAAAAGGAAGAAATACTTTCATCATCACTCACTTCATCACTGTCTTGCCAGAAGAGTTATTCTGATAACTAAAGAAACTTCTAACCTTACCTAGAACCTAACTCAAAATCTAGAATAAGTTATGTTAGTTTTTGAGGTGTTGTTATGAAGGCACAAAATACGTCTCTACTGCACAACCCACTTTATGTTAAACACTTTACATAATACTAAGTGTTAAACCCCTAAGGGTCATACAGCGCGTGGGGAATGACAGACATTTAGATTCGATCGAAGGGTAAGAGAAGGCAGCTCTCATTCGTTGGATCAAGAGCCCTTTCCCTGCATCAAGGCACCTTCCTTGAAGGACCTCCTCGCAGCCTCACTTTCCTGAACGTCAACCAGCTCTTTTTCTAATAAAGTTTGTTGACTGTTGAGGATACGAGTCTTGTTGCTCCTTCACTGTACCCTCTCTGGTTTATCAACATGTTTCTTAAAGCTGGGGGACCAGAGCTGCACCATATTGTCAAGGTGGGGGTCTGACAAGAGCATGATGGAGTTAATATTGCTTCCAATATTTTAAATTTAAAATTCCTTTGTCTAAAAGTCCAGCATGCTGTGGGATTCATTTCTCCCACCAAGACAGATGCTGTGGGATTCATTTCTCCCACCAAGACAGATGCAGTGGGATTCATTTCTCCCACCAAGACAGATGCTGTGGGATTCATTTCTCCCACCAAGACATTGCTGAGAAAATTTGAGATCACGGTTCATGACTATTCCAAGGTCCTTTTCATTCGTCTAAGTTTCAGCAGAAGTTTCACATCATTTTTTTTTAAAGATATCCAAAATGAATTGCCGTGACCTCGTGCACATTGTTTCTCACCCACTTCTCTGTCCACTGTGACAGCTTGTCCAGAGCTCTCTTGAATACTGAGAAAGTCAGTCACAGGTGCTGAATATCTTTCTAATTTCGTGCTTTGTTAGCTTTCCAATTTTACAGGAGGGAGGAGGGAGGGGGGGAGGAGGGAGAGAGAGAGAGAGAGAGAGAGAGAGAGAGAGAGAGAGAGAGAGAGAGAGAGAGAGAGAGAGAGAGAGAAGAGAGAGAGAGAGAGAGAGAGAGATGTGAGAGCCTGTTTTCAGGCTTGTAAATGATGAGCGAGTCACGCAAAAGTCTACGGTCCGCTCAATCCACATTTCATTAACAATACAAACAGCTGAAGTCCCGAGTCAATCGTCAGCAAATATCACAACAGATTACGAGTGACAAACAACAAACAAACAATGGATAAGGAACAGACACGCAATAGACAGAAGGCAAACATCAAGCAGCGTGCATTCAATAGACTGACTAGCAATAAATTGCAAACTAGGGACACATAATACATATTCAAATAGACAGCGAAGCACTAGACAGGAGATAAACAACAGCGAAGCAGCACTGGACAGTGGACAAGAAATAAAGAACACGCGCTAGGCATAACACAAGCAATAGACAGTTAAACAACAGAAAGTTAACAAACAATACACAGTTAAGCAATGGAGCGGAATAGACAGCAGACAAGCACTAGACAGCTGACAAGCAATAGACGTCAGGCAAGCAAGAGACTGCAGAAAAAATAATAGATATCAGACAAGCATTAGGCAGCGGAGACCAGAAACAGCAGACAAGCACTAGACAGCAGACAAACAACAGACATTTAAACACTAGACAACAGACAAGCAATAGACAGTTAAGCACTAGACAACAGACAGTTCAGCACTAGACAGCAGACAAGCAATAGAGAGCGAGCAAGCAAGAAACGAGAGCCCAGTGAATTCTAAATAAGAGCAGCGGTCAGACGAAGCTCTCGCATCCAATTCAATAATTTCATTCCAGAAACAAAATGGTGGAGAGAAATCGTGCAATAGCAACAACAACAGCCACTACCACCACCACCACCACCACCACCACCACCACCACCACTGAACACACTGACGCCCGACACCTGCTGACTCACCCACAACGTAAATAATTCTATGCGGAACTGACACTGGATTTCATGAGTTTTTCTTTGCTGTGTCAAGACACACATGGTTTTGAAAAGATACATGAGCAAACTCTAGGACATGTTTATCAGAAAACATTTCAGTCCTGGGACCTTGATCACTTCTAATACACGAAGGTCGAAAAGAGCAGTAGACCAGCTCCTTCTAAAGAGCACAAACAGTCCCACTGGGACAAACCGATCATGGAAAAAATCGCCAAGACAATGCTCACCAACGCTTCAGGAAAGGGCAAAGCTCGTCTCCTAGCGGTGAAGGCACAATATTCAGGAGATTTCCTTTTAGCTGTTCGCATTTCCTCTCTGGGCACTCGACTCGACCCACAGGCGATTTGGATTGGTGTTGCTCTTCGCCTGGCCGCCCCCATACTCACCGAACGGCTGATCAATTCGGACTTCATGGTCTCGTGTGTCAATCAGAAGGGAAGTATAATAGACATGAGGAGGTCAATGACATCATAAAGAGAAGCCTCGCCACAGCCCGTTGCCCAGCTCAACGGGAACCCCAAGTGCAGAGGTCTGACGGAAGTCAAAAGCGTCCTGATGGAGCCACTATGCTACCCTGGAAGGATGGTAAGCAGATTGCCTGGGACTACAATTGTGCCGCCACATTGACAGACACCTACTTGCCATACTCTGAAGCTGAAATGGGTGGAGCCGCCAGCTACAGGGAGACCCGCAAATATGAAGCCCTTTCCCCTTGCTATAACTTCATCCCAGTAGGGTCGGAGACCCTTGGAGCATGGGGCAAGTGTGCTCTAAAGTTCCTCAAAGAGCTGTGTGAAAAACTCATCACAGAAACCAAGGATCACAGAGCGGCCAGCTTCCTCTTTCAAAGACTCAGTGATGCGATCCAGCAACATTCTGGGCACGCGGCCCACCGCCGGGGAACTGGACGAAGTATTCGAGATACAGCTCTGAGATGTTATCTATGTTGTTCTACTCCCTATTGTATTTTTGTCAATGTATTTTGTCTATAAATAAAGTCTACATAGAATATAGAATGTATGGGATGGTAGAAGACGACAATAATCAATTAGCTACGGGAAGAACTTTGAGTTTTCCCTGAAGTTAGTTTATTCTTTTCTCTGAGGATGAGGGTCCCCAGCACAGTTCCAGAGGTGTTAGATAGGAGTGAATGGAGACGAATGGTTTTAGGAACCTGACGAGCTGTTGGAGTGTGATCAGAGTAATATTTAGTGAAGGGATTCAGGGAAACCGGTTATTATAGATTTAGCCGGACTTGAGTCCTGGAAATGGGAAGTACAATACTTGCACTTTAAAGGAGGGGTCTGAGATAGTGACAGCTGGGAGGGACTATTCTCAGCTGTCGTATCTGAGCGCCTCTGCAAAGACAGTGATTATGTATGAGTGTGGTGAAAGTGTTGAATGATGATGAAAGTGTTGAATGATGATGAAGTATTTTCTTTCTTTTTGGGTCACCCTGCCACGGTGAGAGACGGCCGACTTGTTGAGAATATATATATATATATAAATATATATATATATAGCTCAGCCTGCCTCGCAACACAGGAATCATGTGACCTAACCTGACCTCACTAGCCTTTTCCTGGTCACTATGTGACACTCCTCACTTCCATCTTTTATATACTTTAATTTTCGACTTTTATATGTTAGAAGTGATCAAGGACCGAAACGTTTTGTAATAAATATGTTCTAGTGTTTACTCAACTGTCTTTTTAAACTAAGTTGTTGGTATCAATCACCAATGTTTATACCGGCAGATATATACCGTGTGTGTGTGTGTGTGTGTGTGTGTGTGTGTGTGTGTGTGTGTGTGCCGCCAGCGGTCCCAGACCAGCCGCTGGCTCAGTCACCTGTGGACCGTGGTGGTGTCGGGAGTGAGCCTCTGCCGCTCCTCCTGCTGCAGTGCACGCTCACTCGTGCTCGTGGGAGGAGGGGAACGTCGGGCAAACAGGCAAAGAACTGAAGGCGCTAGGCAATGAATGATCGCGCGATGTTCACCGACCGTGACTGGAGCTAGAGCATTCCTGGCTTCATTAAACCTCTGTCAGTGTGAATGTTGAATGTGCCACGATGTGAAGGTGCTCGGAAAAAAATATTGAAATGTTCGACAATTATTTAAGATATTTCGCATTGCTTGAGAATGTTGCCAGAGTGAGAGATGAACAGAGTTTTTGCTCTGAGGAGTGAGGGCTGCAGCGAATGAGGGGTTGCAGCGAGTGAATTTTGCAGCGAGTGGGGTTCCAGTGAGTGGGGTTGCAACGAGTGGGGTTACGACAGGAGAGACGAAACAGACCAAAGTGGCGCTGGACAATGTTAGTCTGGACGCTAAGTTCCCACTCATGATGGTGTCCACGCTGCTCCTTGGTGCCGCCACCAACCTCAACCTCTCACACGACGATGGGGTGACCGGAATACACGCTGTAGGCGTGGGCGTGGATGCTTCAGGAATCCCTTTCACTGAGAGCAACGCCTTAACCGGCACACACGACTTTCTCTACACCTCCTTGATGCCTCCGGAATCTTTCTTAAGCCTGCAGACCACCTCCACGCTCCCCCATGGCGTTGCCTCCGCTGGCCCAGCAGGGGAGGATGCATGGGTGGTGGGCGTGGACGTGGGCGTGCAGCCGACATGGGTGGGGGTGCTGGTGTTGATACTGAAGGGGGCAGTGATGGCAGCAGTCATCATTGCATCAGTCCTGGGCAACCTGCTGGTGATCGTATCAGTGGCACGGTAAGTTGATCACTTGTCACTCCCTCTTTGTATCTAATGTTGGCGTGTGGAGATTCATCACGTGTCCCCATATGGCTTAACCATTGAGGTACAGCTCTTGTCCCTGTTGTATCTCAACTATATATATTGCTGAAATCGATATATTAAAGAACATGCACAATACCGTGACTGGAATACACAAATACACAAATAACTACCATTACTTCTTTTTCTTCCTCTCTTGGTCCCGTCCCTGCCCCCTCGCCTATATATACCGGCTCCCTACCTGTTTTGTGTTAGTGTAACTTTGTAAATGGTCCAAGTGGGACTGAAACATTGTCGTAAATATTTGTGTATCGATATATTATCTGTTTTATCGAACTGCTGTGGAGGTGAGACGCATCTCTTATATTTAAACTTCTGTCCTCTATCTCTTCACGAGCGTATTTCAACGTTATTTCCTGTAATTCCGTAAACTGAAATCTATTTCCTGTCATACCGCATATTTCAAGCTTATTGCCCACTACGGAGAATATAGAGAGCGTATTTCTCCCAGAAACACAAATGCGTAGCCCGTCTCGCAGTATAATTCAAATTTAAATCATATTTCGTCTCATAAAAAAAAAATTGAAAGCTTATATCACGTTATGGTGGAAATTTAGAGCCTATTTCCCGCTAAAGCTTGAACGTAGAGCCTGTTTGGCATTATAGCAGAAATTGAAAGCTTATCTCGGGGTACAGAGCAAAGTATAAGTTTAGTTCGCGTTATGAGAATGCAAAACTATTTTTATATATTGCATTAACGCAAATTTAAGGTAGTTATCGCTGTGCTACAAATTTCTTTTGTCTGAAAAGCATTGTTAGTTTGTCTTGGAGCAGAGATAAGAAGTTTTCTACACATGTGATGCCTTCTTAGGAGCGAGTTGAAGCTAATATTATTTTAATGGACTTGACGAGCTGCTGCAGTGAGAGCAAGGTAACATTTTGTTATGGGATTCAGGGAAATCGGTTAGCCAGACTTGAGTCCTGGAGGTGGGAAGTACAGTGCCTGTACTCTGAAAGATGAGTGGCGATATCTGCAGTTTGGAGGGTTATCTGAACTTAGGCATCGGCGAGCCTCTTGCAAGACAGTGATGGAGTGAATGATGGTGAAAGTATTTCTTTTTCGGGTCACCCTGCCTTGGTGGAAGACGGCCAGTGTGTTATATATATGTCGTGCCTAATAGGTAAAACTGGTCAATTAGCAAGAACTCGTTTAAAATTAAGTCCTTTCTAAAATGTTCTCTTATGCATTTAAATATTTAGTTTTTCATTTATGTTAATATGATTTTGTACCAAAAGGACCTTAGGAAACTTACCTAACCTTAAATTAACAAGCGCAATTTAATTTAGCCTAATCAAACTAAATATATTTCATACAAGTTTACAATAATTTAATAAACAAACAAACAGTGAAATATATTTTTTTCGTTAGGTTCAGAATGATTTTTGCGAAATTATTGCATACACAAATTTTCGCTTGCCCTATTCGGCAAGAAGTGCGTTGCTATTTATGCCAAAATCGCAAGTTCTACTTATTCGGCACGACATATATATGGGGTCCAGAGGTCAACAGTCCAGCGCTTTACCGCTGAGGTATGTGACTTCAAATAGGAAGCTTTCAGAGAAGGCATTGTGGAACTCTCGTATTGGAAGCCTCGTAGCTAATTGGTAAAGCACTGGAGCTGTTAATCTCGGGGACACAGCTCCACCTCTCCGTCCAACTTCCTGTTAAGTCATCAGTAATCGTTTATTATGACTTGGGAAGCAAGTCAAAATTCATGACGTTCCAACCACTACAACAACAATCCTACAAACATCATGTACCTACTGTCACTAGTTTCATCCCTAGTGATACTAGGTAAGGTACATAGGCCACAGAGTTATGTTCTCGGAAGCAGCTCATTCACAAAATACTAAAAAGTAACAGAACATTTCTCACTGTATCGAACAATTAAATCGCCTCCCAACAACGATAGATAATTTATATCATATATATAAAAATATACAAATGATAAGACTTAAAAAAAACATAGTAAACAAAATACCGAGACAGACACGATGCGGTTATGATTAGGACTGTACTTTTTAAAGGGGTGGACGGTAAGCCGGTGGAAGGCCTCGGTCAGATGACCAGAAGCTGGTGGGTCACCGCAGGACGAAGACCCGCGCCAGGAAACACTTGTCCTGTTCCTTGACGGATCTTACCTAGCCTAACTAAAGCCATATATTCTCGTGGTGTGTACATCTGTCTTGATGTACGTGCACTGAGAGCAACAGTACATATGTACATGTATACATAGAGGCTTCTTAATGTACATAGTTTATGTACACTTATAGTTTACATTAGTCGCAATAACTCTATATTTGGGATTAAGCTTATTTTAAGTCATTGGATAATTTAAGCTCAATTAACCAGCCAACTGATTAATTTAAATTAACCAGCCAACTGGTTAATTTAAGACCAATTAACCAGTCAACTGGTTAATTTAAGCCCAATTAACCAGCCAATTGGTTAATTTAATACCAATTAACCCGCCAACTGGTTAATTTAAGCCGAATTAATCAGCAACTCGTTAATTTAAGTCCAATTAACCAACAGTTTAATTTAAGCACAATTAACCAGCCAAGTGGTTAATTTAAGCCCAATTAACCAGCCATCTGGTTAATTTAAGCCCAATTAACCAGCCAACTGGTTAATTTAAGCCCAATTAACCAACCAACTGGTTAATTTAAGCCCAATTAACCAACCAACCCAGAAGACAAATTATATGTTTAGAAAAATCTGTAAAAGATTAAGATGCAATTTTGTGGATAAATTTTTGGACGAGTAAGGAAACATCTGTAGGATAAATAGTACACGTGTAGGATTACGGAGGAGCGTGAAGGATTAAGGAAACACTTACTGGATTAGTTCAGCGCTTGAAAATTGAGGAATCCTTCAAAACATTAAGAAATCGCTTGTAGGATTAAGAACACTGTTGTAGAATGAGAGAAGCTGTAGGATTATAGACATTTGTAGGATGAGGGAAATTTATGTAGGATTAAGAACACTGTTGTAGGATTAGAGAAGCTGCTGTAGGATTAGAGAAGCTGCTGTAGGATTAAGAAGCCGTTTGAAAGAACGAGGCAATAGTCTGATGAATCAAAACTACGTTTAACTTTGTAAGATTAAAGTTAATGTGGTAAACAAGACTTCTGTAGGATTAAATGAATTTTTATTGGATTAAGGAAGGATGTGTGGGATTACAAGAGCGTCTGATAGAACGATAAACGGTGTGACGACAGAGAGAAAGAACGTGTCGAAGAACAATCGTAGGTGTTTAAGATGGTGGGGATCTTACTGTTGAAATGTTTCGCCTACACAGAAGACGTCTTCAGTCAGATACAGAGACAGCAGTGTAGCAGTGAAATAAGGATGATGTACTCAGTCCATCAAAGTATTTGAGGTGGTGAGTCCCTCAGCCTGGAGAAGAGTTCAGGTGGTGAGTCCCTCAGCCTGGAGAAGAGTTCAGGTTGTGAGTCCCTCAGCCTGGAGAAGAGTTCAGGTGGTGAGTCCCTCAGCCTGGAGAAGAGTTCAGGTGGTGAGTCCCTCAGCCTGGAGAAGAGTTCAGGTGGTGAGTCCCTCAGCCTGGAGAAGAGTTCAGGTGGTGAGTCCCTCAGCCTGGAGAAGAGTTCAGCTGGACTCTTCTCAAGGCTGAGGGACTGACCACCTCAAACTCCTCCTCATCACTCATGGTTCTCTGTATTGGACCGAAGAAGCCACTGTCTAGCGAAACGTTTTCTCAGTATTCCCAAATGTTGCACAAGTGTCTGATGTAATATTTAAACATCCAAACGAATAAAGAATAACTGGAACGAGGAAACATGTGAACGAATGAGAGAATCAGAGAATGAGAGAATGGCGCGAGTCCAGAAATCCTAGAATTATAGAAGCGTAGTGTTATTTTAATTAAGGAGAACCAGTGAAGAATGAAGAACCAGTGAAGAATGAAGAACCAGTGAAGAATGAAGAACCAGTGAAGAATGAAGAACCAGTGAAGAATGAAGAACCAGTGAAGAATGAAGAGCCAGTGAAGAATGAAGAGCCAGTGAAGAATGAAGAGCCAGTGAAGAATGAAGAGCCAGTGAAGAATGAAGAACCAGTGAAGAATGAAGAACCAGTGAAGAATGAAGAACCAGTGAAGAATGAAGAACCAGTGAAGAATGAAGAGCCAGTGAAGAATGAAGAGCCAGTGAAAATGAAGAGCAGTGAAGAATGAAGAGCCAGTGAAGAATGAAGAGCCAGTGAAGAATGAAGAGCCAGTGAAGAATGAAGAGCCAGTGAAGAATGAAGAACCAGTGAAGAATGAAGAGCCAGTGAAGAATGAAGAACCAGTGAAGAATGAAGAACCAGTGAAGAATGAAGAACCAGTGAAGAATGAAGACCCAGTGAAGAATGAAGAGCCAGTGAAGAATGAAGAACCAGTGAAGAATGAAGAGCCAGTGAAGAATGAAGAGCCAGTGAAGAATGAAGAGCCAGTGAAGAATGAAGAACCAGTGAAGAATGAAGAGCCAGTGAAGAATGAAGAACCAGTGAAGAATGAAGAACCAGTGAAGAATGAAGAACCAGTGAAGAATGAAGAACCAGTGACGAATGAAGAGCCAGTGACGAATGAAGAACCAGTGAAGAATGAAGAACCAGTGAAGAATGAAGAGCCAGTGAAGAATGAAGAACCAGTGAAGAATGAAGAACCAGTGAAGAATGAAGAGCCAGTGAAGAATGAAGAGCCAGTGAAGAATGAAGAACCAGTGAAGAATGAAGAACCAGTGAAGAATGAAGAGCCAGTGAAGAATGAAGAACCAGTGAAGAATGAAGAACCAGTGAAGAATGAAGAACCAGTGAAGAATGAAGAACCAGTGACGAATGAAGAACCAGTGAAGAATGAAGAACCAGTGACGAATGAAGAACCAGTGAAGAATGAAGAACCAGTGAAGAATGAAGAACCAGTGACGAATGAAGAAAACGATAACAGTGAGAAACAAAATATGAATATGAAACAATAACGCAGAACTCTAACACCGGAATAAACGCTTTAGCGTTCACACTGACGTCATTGATCGCGTTGCGCTGCGCTGACAACATGGCAGATCTTGCGCTGACAACATGGCAGATCTTGCGCTGACAACATGGCAGATCTTGCGCTGACAACATGGCAGATCTTGCGCTGACAACATGGCAGATCTTGCGCTCACAACATGGCAGATCTTGCGCTCACAACATGGCAGATCTTGCGCTGACAACATGGCAGATCTTGCGCTCACAACATGGCAGATCTTGCGCTCACAACATGGCAGATCTTGCGCTCACAACATGGCAGATCTTGCGCTCACAACATGGTACATGTTGCGCTCACAACATGGTACATGTTGCGCTCACAACATGGCAGATCTTGCGCTCACAACATGGCATGTGCGCTAAACAGGTACATGTTGCGTCAAACATGGTACATGTGCGCTCACAACATGGTACATGTTGCGCTCACAACATGGTACATGTTGCGCTCACAACATGGTACATGTTGCGCTCACAACATGGTACATGTTGCGCTCACAACATGGTACATGTTGCGCTCACAACATGGCAGAAAGGAACATAATGAGACAAAGGTCACGACAGCCAGGAGGATGACGGGGTGGGCATTGAAAACCTTCAAAACAAGGGAAATAATGCCAGTGGTGACACTTCAAATCGCTAGCGCTCCCTCATTTGGAATATTGCTCAGTGATGAAGGCTCCCTTTCAAGACAGGAGAAATATCAGAGCTGGAACAAATACAGAGATCGTTTGTGGCAAACACAGATTCAGTAAAACATTTCAATAACTGGGAACGCCTTAAAGTATTAAAATGGAGCGAAGGAGAGAGAGATACATGATAATATATATACCTAGAAAGTACTCGACGGTTTCTTCCCAAATCTGCCAAAAGATACTGGAGCCAAAGATATGGGAGGAAGTGCAAAATAAACCCAGTGAAAAACAGGGGTGCAAGCTCTTGATGTGTTGATTTCAACACGAAAGGCCTAGAGTTATCATTCAACTCCCCCCGCGATTGTTTTCCATATTATATGTCGTGCCGAATAGGTAAAACTTGCTATTTTGGCTTAAATAGCCGAATAAGGCAAGCGAAAATTTGTTATTGCAATAATTTCGAAAAAAAATATATATTTCATTGTGTTTATTATTAAATTATTGTAAATATCTAAAATATATTTACTTGGATGAGGCTAAATTAAATAGTGCTGGTTATAATAAGGTTCTTTTGGTACAAAATTATTTATTTTTTACATTAACATAAATTAAAAATATATATATATCTTGAAACGTATAAGATAATTTTTTAGAAAGGACTTAATTTTAAATGAGTTCTTGCTAATTGACCAATTTCACGTACTCGCCACGACACACACACACACTTATATATATATATATATATATATATATATATATATATATATATATATATATATATATATATATATATATATTTATATTTATTTATTTATTTATTTATTTATTTGTTTGTTTGTTTATTAGCGTGAGAGGGAGATAGCCAAAGTAAGACAATTTGTTACCGTGGTTCGTAAAGTTTAGTCAACACAAGTAATCAAAGCTTCAGAGGAGAAATAAACAAGGGTTGTATGCAAATAAACAAGGAATGTGAGCGAATACGGAAAAAAAATGTGTATAAAATTCTTGAACTTTGCAAAAATATGTAAATCCCACACATGGGCAACCCTTGTTTAATATAAACAGTGGAGGTGTTTGTATTAAAAATATGTGAGAGAGAGAGAGAGAGAGAGAGAGAGAGAGAGAGAGAGAGAGAGAGAGAGAGAGAGAGAGAGAGAGACTTGTCCTCATAACAGTAGCTGCTACTAAACGCTGTATACGAGGTACTTAGAGTATGCCTCACTTTCTTAAGAGTGCCTGCCCCTCCTGGTTCCATGACCGAGTGCTTCAACACCAGCTGGTGAGGCGACTCCTCTCTCGCCTCGACCCAACCTTCCTTCAACACCAGAGGTTGATTATTAATACGATCAGAACTAAGCGCTAAACCCGCAAGGCTCATATATCAACCACCAGAGACACTCCGGAAATCTTGCCGACGATGAGCAAAACACCTGTGCAATACCAGGTGTCTTTTCTGACACCTGGTGTCATACATGTATCTTTTGTGACACCTGGTGTTACACAGATATCTTTTCTGACACCTGGTGTTACACATGTATATTTTCTGACACCTGGTGTCACATGTATATTTTCTGACACCTGGTGTCACACATGTATCTTTTCTAACACCTGGTGTTACACATGTATCTTTTCTGACACCTGGTGTTACACATGTATATTTTCTAACAACTGGTGTTACACAGGTATCTTTTCTGACACCTGGTGTTACACAGGTATCTTTTCTGACACCTGGTGTTACACATGTATATTTTCTGACAACTGGTGTTACACAGGTATCTTTTCTGACACCTGGTGTTACACAGGTATCTTTTCTGACACCTGGTGTCACACATGTATATTTTCTGACACCTGGTGTCACACATGTTTCTTATGAATTTCCCCTTTCTCATAAATCTGTGGCTATTGTATACTATTTACAGCATGGCCACATGTGGCCCGAGGGCCGCATGTGGCCCTCACATGAAATTATGAATTCACTTTCATGTAGGTTCCACACCACACAGCGTCATCACTTACAAAATATTGTTATTTATAAAATGAAAAAAAATACAAAATGCGGCCCTCCTTTAAACTTTGCTTTTCAAATTGACTCTTCCATACTAAATAGTTGGAAACTACTGATTTACAGTATAATGATGAAAGTGATCTTATTGGTAAGTATCAGCCTCATGTTCTCAGGCTGCATAGACAGAAGACAGCTATTACACCACACGACGGGCAGCCATTAGCAACTACTCTCTGGCTTTAAAAGTTAATTTCACATAATACACATGTATAAATAAAATTATATAATTAAACCACTGGTCTACCGAACTCCAGCTTCATCCAGTTCCTGAACAATTTTTATTACATACTAATAATTACTACTACTAATAATAAATTACACATCTATTAAATAATAATAATAATAAATGATTGGGGCCAAACTTTTAATTGAACTGAGGCAAGTAACAGCTCTTAATATTTACAATAACTGTAAGAACTTTGTGACTATCTCTCGTACAATATATAAGGGTGTACTCACCTAGTTGTGGTTGCAGGGGTCGAAACTCAGCTCCTGGCCCCGCCTCTTCGCTGTCCGCTACTGGGTCTCTGCTCTCCCTACTCCATGAGCTTTATCATACCTTGTCTTAAAACTATGTATGGTTCCTGCCTCCACTATATCGTTCGCTAGACTATTCCACTTCCTGACTACTCTATGGCTGAAGAAATGCTTCCTAACATCCCTTTGACTCATCTAAGTCTTCAGCTTCCAGTTGTGCCCCCTTTTTTCTGTTCCCTCTCTGGAACATCCTGTCACTATCCACCTTATCTATTCCTCGCAGTATTTTATATGTCGTTATCATGTCTCCCCTAACTCTCCTGTCCTCTAGTGTCGTCAGACCGATTTCCCTTAATCTTTCTTCGTAGGACAATCCCCTTAGCTCTGGGACTACTCTTGTTGCAAACCTTTGCACTTTCTCTAATTTCTTGACGTGCTTAACCAGGTGTGTGTGTGTGTATGTATATGTGTATGTGTGTGTTAGTTACCATTTTGTCCTAGGCACATGTCGATTAGACACTAGGCCTGTTGTATGTATGCATGTGTGTGTGTGTGTGTGTAAGGAAACACTTCGAAATGTTTCGGCCCCGCCGGGAATTGAACCCGGGCCCTCCTTGCGTGAAGCAAGAGCGCCATCGGGGCGCGTCCACTGTCTGTCCGTGTGTGTGTGTGTGTGTGTGTGTGTGTGTGTATGTGTGTATGTGTGTGTATGTGTGTGTATGTGTATGTATGTGTGTGTATGTGTGTGTATGTGTATGTGTGTGTTATTAAATAAATCTAGAGGAGGAGACAAGATCTGACTGACAATTATCATTTTCTTGACAATAAACTGAAGTGTTAAGTGTCGACAATGTGACAATAAACTGAAGTGTTAAGTGTCGACAATGTGACAATAAACATAACGATTATTCGTAGCAGAAAGTGGCCAAAGACACCATTATTTTCTTAAATATAAAAACAGCAGTATTTTTTACCTTGACGATTCAGACAGTATCAATATCGTCTTGGCAAGGGCCAGAGGGACTAACATTCTTGGTGTGTGGAGAGAAGCTGAGGCATCTTCCATGATGACAGTGCCAGGAGATGAGGATTGAAAGTGTTATCACATGTGTCACTACACATCTATGATTCCCTAGTTGTATCACTAGACGCAGAGCTATGTTCTTGGTGTCATCAGTGTTCGTAGCACTTACTACCTCCACCAGTGGTCGTAGCACTTACTACCTCCACCAGTGGTCGTAGCACTTACTACCTCCACCAGTGGTCGTAGCACTTACTACCTCCACCAGTGGTCGTAGCACTTACTACCTCCACCAGTGGTCGTAGCACTTACTACCTCCACCAGTGGTCGTAGCACTTACTACCTCCACCAGTGGTCGTAGCACTTACTACCTCCACCAGTGGTCGTAGCACTTACTACCTCCACCAGTGGTCGTAGCACTTACTACCTCCACCAGTGGTCGTAGCACTTACTACCTCCACCAGTGGTCGTAGCACTTACTACCTCCACCAGTGGTCGTAGCACTTACTACCTCCACCAGTGGTCGTAGCACTTACTACCTCCACCAGTGGTCGTAGCCTTACTACTCCACAGTGGTCGAGCCTACTACCTCCACCAGTGGTCGTAGCACTTACTACCTCCACCACTGGTGGTAACACTCACTACCTCCACCACTGGTGGTAGCACTCACTACCTCCACCACTGGTGGTAGCACTCACTACCTCCACCACTGGTGGTAGCACTCACTACCTCCACCACTGGTGGTAGCACTCACTACCTCCACCACTGGTGGTAGCACTCACTACCTCCACCACTGGTGGTAGCACTCACTACCTCCACCACTGGTGGTAGCACTTACTACCTCCACCACTGGTGGTAGCACTTACTACCTCCACCACTGGTGGTAGCACTTACTACCTCCACCACTGGTGGTAGCACTTACTACCTCCACCACTGGTGGTAGCACTTACTACCTCCACCACTGGTGGTGAGCACTACTACCTCCACCACTGGGGTAGCACTTACTACCTCCACCACTGGTGGTAGCACTTACTACCTCCACCACTGGTGGTAGCACACTACCTCCACCACTGGTGGTAGCACTTACTACCTCCACCACTGGTGGACACTACTACCTCCACCACTGGTGAGTACATACTCCACCACTGGTGGTAGCACTTACTACACTCCATCCTCGGTGGTAGCACACACTCTTCCACTGGTGGTAGCACTCACTACCTCCACCACTGGTGTGCACTTACACTCCTACCACTGGTGGTGCAGCTACTCACTTACCACTGTAGCATCCATCTATCCACGTTCAGCACATCCATCCACTTCAGCACATCCTTCCACTGTTCATTGCACATCCATTCCACTTCAGCACATCCTTCCACTTCAGCACATCCTTCCACTTCAGCACATCCTACTTCAGCACATCCATTCTTCCACTTCAGCACATCCTTCCACTTCAGCACATCCATTCTTCCACTTCAGCACATCCTTCTTCCACTTCAGCACATCCTTCCACTTCAGCACATCCTTCCACTTCAGTACATCCACTTCAGCACATCCATCCTTCCACTTCAGCACATCCTTCCACTTCAGCATCACTTCAGCATCTTCCACTTCAGCACATCCATTCCATCCACTTCAGCACATCCTTCACTTCAGCACATCCACTTCAGCACTCACTTCGCCATCCTTCAGACATCCACTTCCTCACTTCAGCACATCCTTCCACTTCAGCACATCCACTTCAGCACATCCACTTCAGCACATCCTTCCACTTCAGCACATCCACTTCAGCACATCCACTTCAGCACATCCACTTCAGCACATCCACTTCAGCACATCCACTTCAGTACATCCACTTCAGCACATCCTTCCACTTCAGTACATCCACTTCAGTACATCCACTTCAGCACATCCACTTCAGCACATCCACTTCAGCACATCCACTTCAGCACATCCACTTCAGCACATCTTCCACTTCAGCACATCCACTTCAGTCCCACATCCTCCACTTCAGACATCCACTTCAGCACATCCACTTCAGACATCCACTTCAGCACATCCACTTCAGACATCCACTTCAGCACATCCTTCCACTTCAGCACATCCACTTCAGTACATCCACTTCAGCACATCCACTTCAGCACATCCACTTCAGCACATCCACTTCAGCACATCCACTTCAGCACATCCACTTCAGCACATCCACTTCAGCACATCCACTTCAGTACATCCTTCCACTTCAGTACATCCACTTCAGCACATCATAGCACATCACTTCACACATCCACTTCAGACATCACTTCCTTTGTCACTTGTCCTATTAGTACATCCACTTCAGCACATCCACTTCAGTACATCCACTTCAGCACATGCCTACATCACGAACAATGTTTCCTGAACATTTACAACCATCTCGTTGACAAATTAAAAAAATTGCTTAAAGAAAAATGAATTTTTAAAGTTTAGAGCAAACTTTAAGAAACATGAAGTTGTGAGCCTAGTAGAAATATTTGCGAGATAAAATGAAGATAAGTTAGGCTAAGGATAGTGCTAAGTTATGTTTCATGGTAAGTTATTTACATAAATTTACGTGATTTATATGTCTGCTGTCGTCCCCTCTGGTGAGCCGCCATGATAATACTGGTTCGTCTATACTAACTTCATTGGTGGTTGTAAATATAACCTTTGTTTTTAAAGGGATGGGACGGGTAAGCCAGTGGAAGGCCTCGGTCAGATGACCGAAAGCTGCAGCTGCGGGTCATCATATGACTAAGTTTCCTGACAAACATTACCTAACATAACCTCCATCCTAACTTACGTTTGTCACATCTGGCAGCCTATGTAACATGCCTTTCCTCCAATAATTATTACTGGTTTAGCGCTTTTTTGTGAATAATAATAATAATAATAATAATAATAATAATAATAATAATAATAATAATAATAATAATAATAATAATAATAATAATAATAATAATAATAATAATAATAATGAAAAACTAACAATAAAACTAACAATAATAATAGTAAAAATTAATAATAATAACGAAGATAGTTATATACAGATTAGAGCACTGTTGTTTTAATATATAAATTCTTCAACATTTATTTGTATGTGCAAAGGAATCGGTTATATTTTGGGAGCTATACGGAAAAAAAGTTCTTTTCTGGTGAATCTTCCAAAAAAAATCTTTATCCAACCTAGTTTAGAATTTAACTCTTAATCTAAAAATTGTTTTTCCCCGTTGGCCCAAAAAGTAACTATCTCCACTGAACGTCCCATTTAATATTAGAGAATTTACTTTATAACCTATCACTAAGCTGAAAACAAAACTTAATATTAGCCTATTCTTCTTCTTCTTCTTCTTCTTCTTATTATTATTGTATATTTTGAAGACTTTTTCTTAGGTGTTTATTTTGTGGAGACAACACCACGGATACGCATTCCAGTTTTGACGGATATTGTTTAGAAGTAACGCACAAATTGTAAGCTAGAACTAGGCGACGTTTCGATCCTGCTGGACCAATATCATTCCGTGACTTGATAATGGTAGAGAACAAAATCGAAATGCCTTCAGTTTTCATTTGTGGGTTTATTGTTTACGTTGTTCGTGTCCGATATCAGCTATAAAGTCTCTCTTTCTGTGTGTCTGAGTGTGTGTGTCTCTCTCTCTTCTGTGTGTGTCTCTGTGTTTCTCTGTATCTGTCTGTCTGTCTGTCTGTCTCTCTCTCTCTCTTTCTCTCCCCCCATCTTCCTGAGTCATTACCTTAGAGACTGCAGATTAAATGACACTGAAAATCACTAATTACCTGCTCAAAGGCTTACCTCAAGTCAGGAATAATTAAAATTGATTATCTGAGACACACATTCACTGTCAGGGTTATAATAACCATTTTAATATATATATATATATATATATATATATATATATATATATATATATATATATATATATATGTCGTGCCGATTAGGTAAAACTTGCTATTTTGGCTTAAATAACAACGCTCACCTTGCCATATAAGACAAGTGAAAATTTGTGTATGCAATAATTTCGCCAAAATCATTCTGAACATAACGAAAAAAATATATTTCATTGTGTTTGTTTATTATTAAATTAATGTTAACGTATCTAAAATATATTTAGTTGGGTTAGGCTAAAATAAATTGCGCTTGTTGTAATAAGGTTAGGTAGGTTTTCAAAGTTTCTCTTGGTACAAAATTATAAATTCTTACATAAACATAAATGAAAAAAATATATCTTTAAACGTATAAGAGAAAATTTTAGAAATGACCTAATTTTAGATGAGTTCTTGCTAATTGACCAGTTTTACCTAATCGGCACGACATATATATATATATGTGTGTGTGTGTGTGTGTGTGTGTGTGTGTGTGTACGTACTCACCTATTTCACCTATTTGTGGTTGCAGGGGTCGAGTCATAGCTCCTGGTCCCGCCTCTTCACTGATTGCTACTAGGTCCTCTCTCTCCCTGCTCCATGAGCTTTATCAAACCTCGTCTTAAAACTATGTATGGTTCCTGCCTCCACTACGTCACTTTCTAGGCTATTCCACTTCCTGACAACTCTATGACTGAAAAAATACTTCCTAACATCTCTTTGACTCATAGGAGTCTTCAACTTCCAATTGTGACCCCTTGTTTCTGTGTCCCCTCTCTGGAACATCTTGTCTCTGTCCACCATATCTATTCCTCGCAGTATTTTATATGTCGTTATCATGTCTCCCCTAACCCTCCTGTCCTCTAGTGTCGTCAGGCCGATTTCCCTTAACCTTTCTTCGTAGGACAATCCCCTTAGCTCTGGGACAAGTCTTGTTGCAAACCTTTGCACTTTCTCTAGTTTCTTGACGTGCTTGACCAGGTGTGGGTTCCAAACTGGTGCTGCATACTCCAGTATGGGCCTGACGTATATGGTGTACAGAGTCTTGAATGATTCCTTAGTGAGGTATTGGAACGCTATTCTTAGGTTTGCCAGCCGCCCGTATGCTGCAGCAGTTATCTGATTGATGTGTGCCTCAGGAGATGTGCTCGGTATTATACTCACCCCAAGATCTTTTTCCTTGAGTGAGGTTTGCAGTCTTTGGCCACCTAGACTATACTCTGTCTGCGGTCTTCTTTGCCCTTCCCCGATCTTCATGACTTTACATTTGGCAGGGTTAAATTCAAGGAGCCAGTTACTGGACCAGGCTTGTAGCCTGTTCAGGTCTCTTTGTAGTCCTGCCTGATCCTCGACTGATTTAATTCTTCTCATTAACTTCACATCATCTGTGTGTGTGTGTGTGTGTGTGTCGAATAGATAAAACTTGCTATTTTGGCTTAAATAGCAACGATTTTCTTGCCGAATAAGGCAAGCGAAAAGTTGTGTATGCAATAATTTAGCAAAAATCATTCTGAACATAACGAAAAAAATATATCTCATTGTGTTTATTAAATTATTGTAAACTTATCTAAAGTATATTTAGTTGGATTAGATTAAATTAAATTGCGCTTGTTATAATAAAGTTAGGTAAGTTTTCTAAGGTTCTTTTGGTACAAAATTATAAATTTTTACATTAACACAAATGTAAAAATATACGTATCTTCAAACGTATAAGAATTTTTTTTAGAAAGGACTTAATTTTAAATGAATTCTTGGTAATTGACCAGTTTTACCTATTCGGCACAATAATATATATATATATATATATATATATATATATATATATATATATAAACCGCCCAAGGAGGTACTACCGTCCTGCCAAGTGAGTGTAAAACGAAAACCTGTAATTGTTTTACATGATGGTAGGATTGCTGGTGTCTTTTTTCTGTCTCATAAACATGCAAGATTTCAGGTGTCTTGTTACTTCTACTTAAACTTAGGTTACACTACACATTCATGTACAAGCATATATATACACACCCCTCTGGGTTTTCTTCTATTTTCTTACTAGTTCTTGTTCTTATTTCCTCTTATCTCCATTGGGAAGTGGAACAGAATTCTTCCTCCGTAAGCCATGCGTGTCGTAAGAGGCGACTAAAATGCCGGGAGCAAGGGGCTAGTAACCCCTTCTCCTGTATATATTGCTAAATGTAAAAGGAGAAACTTTCGTTTTTCCTTTTGGGCCACCCTGCCTCGGTGGGAAACGGCCGACGTGTTGAAAGAAAGAATATAATATATATATATATATATATATATATATATATATATATATATATATATATATATATATATATATATATATATATATATGTCGTGCCGATTAGGTAAAACTGGTCAATTAGCAAGAACTCATCTAAAATTAAGTCCTTTCTAAAAATTTCTCTTATACGTTTAAAGATATATTTTTTTCATTTATGTTAATGTAAGAATTTATAATTTTGTACCAAGAGAAACTTTGAAAACCTACCTAACCTTTATTACAACAAGCGCAATTTAATTTAGCCTAACCCAACTAAATATATTTTATATACGTTAACATTAATTTAATAATAAACAAACACAATGAAATATATTTTTTTCGTTATGTTCAGAATGATTTTGGCGAAATTATTGCATACACAAATTTTCACTTGTCTTATATGGCAAGGTGAGCGTTGCTATTTAAGCCAAAATAGCAAGTTTTAACTAATCTGCACGACATATATATATATATATATATATATATATATATATATATATATATATATATACAAACACTGATCTCTGGCCGAAGGAGACTCGAACATACGAACCTTGTGACAAGGTAGCAGTGCCTTACCGACCGTACCACACTGGACCAATACCTTGGCGTCCAGCTCTCGCTAGACGTTGATCGAAGGCAGACAGCTTTCAGGCAAGGTATTGGTCCAGTGTGGTACGGTCGGTAAGGCACTGCGTACCTTGTCACAAGGTTCGTAGGTTCGAGTCTCCTTCGGCCAGATCAGGTATATATATATATATATATATATATATATATATATATAATATATATATATATATATGTGTGTGTGTGTGTGTGTGTGTGTGTGCGCGTGTGTGTGCAAGACAACCACTATGAAAAAATAGAGGAATTCTAAGTGCTTTCGTGACTACTCACATTATCAAGGAACTATATATATATATATATATTATATACACTTGCACCTGTCATTACCTTATACTTGTATAATATAAAGAGGGATACGAAAGTTATTGACAAGAGATTGTTGTTGGAAGAGGCTGCCTGGGAGTGCTTTCAAGAAACTCCTGCCATACTCTAGCCACTTGAAGATTAAATGATGGAAAAGCATTGACAATAAACATATCTCAACAACATCAACGGGGAATGGTGAAGAGAGAGATAGGAATGGCACTAGAAACGGAGCTAGAATCAACGCTAGGAGCGTTAAGGATCTTTGGCACAAAATAACTGATTCCTACGCCTCCTTACTAAACAGGTAGCGTGGGTAGCCTACCGCACAACATTTCTAGCTAATTTCTTTGGCGTATTTACGTTTTTTATTGAATTACACACATTTTATTTATTCGAAAAAAAGCAAATTGTGTGTGTGGGGATTAAGCATAGTCAGTAACATGCAAAGACAAATAGTGTTAGCAAATATAAACATAAATTTATATAAATTTAAAGTCATGAAAAATTGTCGTCGGAAATCTTCCTAATTTCATGTTTTCTAATTGTGTCAAAAATGATCGATGTTTTCATCAAAATTCAACTTAGAGAAAGCTTGTTCAACAAAAGAGAGAACTTGTTCAACCGAGAACAGAGCTTGTTCAACCGAGAACAGAACTTATTGCACGAGAAGAGAGCTTGTTCAACAGTGAAGAAAGAGCTTAATATATCAGTGGTATACAGTATTAACAAGTTGATGAATTAGACACATGTCCAACATCTTAGTATCTATTTTGTAGACGTTTCGCCCTCCAGTGGCTTCATCAATACAATAAATACATCGACATAAACACAAGACTATGAAAATAAGAGAATTAGCTTATTTTCTACCCACTGGCTAAAGTGTTTTATCTGGTTCCTGGTCTTACTGATAAGCTCTTCCAATAATTCCACGAAATATAAAACTGCCGTAACGAATAAAAAAAGACAATAACCGTTGCTGGAACAATTTACCAAAATCCCGGCACTCGGGAGAACAGAGGAACCATTACACTACAACTTGCTGTTTCTTCCCTGTGATCCTCAGATACGAGTTGTACATAACAGATGTACATATTAGTTGTACATAATAGTTGTACATAACAGATGTTAAGGTTACATTCAGTGGTGAAAGACACGACTGGTTTTTTTCGGATACTATTTACCATTTCTTTAATGTATCGCTCAGCACCACTGCTCGACCAGGAACTAAAGCGAATTTTTTAAGACCCGGGTCCAGATACACTGTCGAAAAATACATTCACCAGCAAATTTTTTTAATGAAATTTATATACAAATTGCAACGAAAGAATTAAAAATGTAAGCATTCTTTTGTTCATTAAATAAAATTTAAAGAATTAAGTGTGTGGGTTACAGGATGAACCGTCAGCTGCCGTAGTTCAAGATGAGAAGCCAGAGCTGTCAACTTCATTCTTGAAGTTGACAGTTTGTTCTCGAAGTTGACAGCTTGTTCTCGAAGTTGACAGCTTGTTCTCGAAGTTGACAGCTTGTTCTCGAAGTTGACAGCTTGTTCTCGAAGTTGACAGCTTGTTCTCGAAGTTGACAGCTTGTTCTTGAAGTTGACAGCTTGTTCTTGAAGTTGACAGCTTGTTCTTGAAGTTGACAGCTTGTTCTTGAAGTTGACAGCTTGTTCTTGAAGTTGACAACTTGTTCTCAAAGTTGACAGCTTGTTCTTGAAGTTGACAGCTTGTTCTTGAAGTTGACAGCTTGTTCTTGAAGTTGACAGCTTGTTCTTGAAGTTGACAGCTTGTTCTTGAAGTTGACAGCTTGTTCTTGAAGTTGACAGCTTGTTCTTGAAGTTGACAGCTTGTTCTTGAAGTTGACAACTTGTTCTTGAAGTTGACAGCTTGTTCTTGAAGTTGAGAGCTCCGGCTCCTGGTCCTGCTCGTAGCACAATACTGACCAGGGGAGCCGAGAGCTCATCCTGTGAACCCACACACTCATTTCTTTAAATTTTATGTAAACACCACAAAAAATGCTTCCTTTTTTATTTCTTTCGTTGCATTTTTATATAAATTTCATTAAAAGTTTTTGCTGGTGAATTTATTTTTTCGACAGTGTAAAGAAGTGCTGAAGGGAAACTCAAAAAAAAAAAATATCGTTACATAATGTTAGAAAAAGAGAGTTAGAAAAAAATGAAGGGGGTAACTGCTGAAACCCCTTGAAACTTAATTAAATGTGATTATGTAATTACAAGTGTACCTGCAATGTTAAAAATTGGATGTACCTTCATTTTCTGTGGTAATGCTCACACTGGCCCCTCACGGGGGTGTGTCCGTGGCCTGGTAGGCAACACACTCGCTTCACACGCTGAGTGTTCGTTGGTTCGATACCCGGAAAGGGTGAAAACATTGGGCGTGTTTCCTTACACCTGCTGTCCCTGTTCACCTAGCAGGTACCTGGGTGTTAGCCGGCTGGTGTGGGTCGCATCCTGGGGGGACAATATAAGACTCCAATGGAAATAAGACAGACAGTCCCTCGATGACGCACTGACTTTCTTGGCCTATCCTGGGCGGCTAACCCTCCCGGGTTAAAAATCCCAACAAAGTATTATCTTAAGGGAGGTTTTTCTTGATGCTGGTAAGGGGGGGGGCTCTTGATTACAGCAATTGGACTTGTCCTCCTCTTCCTTGGACCGAAACTGATTGCCTTCTATTCCCCCATGGCGCAATATAACCCCCTACGGGTTTAACATCCGGCACATTTTTTGAACTTCGTACTAGGCTAAAAATCTGAATAAAAAAAATAGAAACAACCAAACAAAAAATTATGCAGATACAATGAGTGTTTATGCGATTGTGAACGCCTCGGGAGGTTATTTAAACCTCTCATGTAGTCAGATATGAATGAAACAGCTGATGTATGTAAACAATGAGCTGCCTGACCTAGTCCGGGGCCGGTAATTGTGCGAGGTGGTGTTGGTGATGAAATACCCAACACGATTTAGAGATGCAGGAGTGAAGCTGGAATTGTAAAGCTGGTGAAGTGAATGGAAGGAAGGGAGAGAGAGAGAGAGAGAGAGAGAGAGAGAGAGAGAGAGAGAGAGAGAGAGAGAGAGAGAGAGAGAGAAAGACAGACAGACAGAGACAGACAGACAGACAGACAGAGACAGACAGACAGACAGACAGAGACAGACAGACAGAGTACATGGGAAAGACTTACAGCAGAGGCCTTGGAAGTTCACACCGAGGCTATCTGTTGAAAAGAACTATTTCTACCTAGGTTTAAGGACTATTGTGTATTATTATCAAAGGTAAATTAGTCAATTATAATAGTGTAAGAACCACAAAGGATATTCACCTGACGAAGTCATTCCGTCTCTACATCAGCAGGATGAGTCTGTACCAATATTTAAAAAAAATTGACAGTTTGTTGAACATTTTGCTTCTGAGATGCAATTACCTCATTCAGTTAGGGGAACCTTCTGTGCTAGACACAAGAACTCTCCTCAGAGATGACAATAAGGCAGGATGAAGTATACCTTCTTAAATCCCTGGACCAAGAAGAGTCTGTGGGGCCCGGATCAAGTGAGCCCAAGATTACTGAGCAGATGTGCAGACCAGCTAGTGTCATCTCTAACTCGCATCTATTAGCACTGTAAATGATCTCTGCGGAAAGAGGAAAATTAATTCCCTGTTCAATAAAAAACAGTGCGATAGTCAGTGTCACTTCTGTTAATCACTGGCAAAATTCTTGAGATATTATCTTACGTCAAATGTCAACACTTTTTATACCACTCGGTTCTTTTAACAGTCAGTATGGTTTCAGAAAGGTCGCTCTGCAGCTGATCTCCTGTTAAACCTCTCTACTATGTGGCATCAGTCACTGGATTTATCCCAGATCACTTGTATACTATGGCACCAGAGACTCTTGGCAAAACTGCAAGCACTTGCAGTTTCTGGCTCTACACCACAGTGATTACCTTCAGGGTAGATGTTTAAGAGTAGATCTCGATGGGACTGCCTACAAGACATTCAGTTGGTGTTCCACAGGGTAGTGTTCTTTATACCTTGTTACGGAATGTCTACTTTAGTGACCTTCACCTCATCCAGGAATCCAATGCCTATGCAAATGACTGTACTTTAACATTTATTAATGCAGGAGAGAAAATGACAGCTGCTCTCAGGTGCATCAATCACCTGAGAGCAGCTGGGGGAAGCGATAGCAGGTTACATTTGCTTTTGAGAAAACACAAATGGTCTCAAGGCAGCATGATGTAAGGGTGTTAAAACCCGGGGATGATGTGGATGCCCTGGGTACTGTATGATCCAGCTTCTATACCACAAGACAGGCAGCAAACAACTACATCCTTCTCAAGAATGTCACTTCACGTGAGATCATTCCAACAATGACTCGAATCAAGAACATGTTCATATAGAATAACGACAACGATGGAATAAAGTCAGTTGACCAAACAAAATCTCCGTCCCACAGCTGACTGCAGCTTCATCCTGTTCAATATTAATAAAAGACATAATAAAAGATAATGCCGGGGAAGGTTTATAAATGAGCTGAGGTAGTTAACAACTCTTATCTTGGGATTTTGATGAGCTGGAGAGAGGTGAAGCAAGAGACTACGTAATAGGAACACTTCAGTCTGGAGGTCCCAAGGTGGTAATTGCATTGATGTATAACCCACCACAGAACAGCAGGAGGCCAAGTCAAGAAAATGATGCGAGTAATAGAGCGATCGTTAACACACTGGCTGAAGTGGCCAGAAGGGCTCATGTGAGTAGGGCAAAGCTGCTGATTATGGGCGACTTCAACCACAAAGAAATCGACTGGGAGAACCTAGAGCCACATGTGGGCCCAGAAACGTGGAGGGCTAAGATGATGGAGGTGGTACTGGAAAACCTCATGTACCAACACATAAGGAACACTACCAGAGAAAGCGAGGAGAGGATGAACCAGCAAGACTGGACCTAGTATTCACCTTGAGTAGTGCAGACATTGAGGACATCACATATGAAAGACCCCTCAGGGCCAGTGATCCATGTGGTTCTGAGCTTCGAATGCATAGTAGAGTTACAAGTGGAGAGGGAAGCAGGAAGGGCAGGATGATTGATACCAAACTACAAGCGTGGGGACTACACAGGCATGAAGAATTTCCTAAATGGGATTTAGTGGGACAAATAACTGGCAGGGAAGTTAGAAAAACGAAATGATGGGATATGTGACAACAATATGTAAGGAAGCTGAGGAGAGGTTTGTACCCAAGGGTAACATAAATAACGAGAAAGCCAGGATGAGCCCTTGGTTCACCCAAAGGTGTAGAGAGGCCAAAACCAAGTGTGATAGAGAATGGAAGAAGTATAGAAGGCAAAGGACCCAGGAGAATAAAGAGAGAAGTCGCAGAGCCAGAAATGAATATGCACAGGTAAGAAGGGAAACCCAACGACAATACGAAAATGACAGCAGCGAAAGCCAAATCTGACCTGAAGCTGTTGTACAGCCACATCAGGAGGAGAACAACAGTCAAAGACCAGGTGATCAGGCTGAGGAAGGAAGGAGGAGAGATCACAATTAACGACCGCGAAGTATGTGAGGAACTCAACATGAGATTCAAAGAAGTGTTCACAGAGGAGACAGAAGGGACTCCAGAAAGACGGAGAGGTGGGGGTACACCACCAAGTGTTGGACACAATACAACCGAGGAAGAAGTGAAGAGGCTGCTAAGTGAGCTAGATACCTCAAAGGCGATGGGGCCAGATAACATCTCTCTATGGGTCCTGAGAGAGGGAGCATAGGAGATATGTGTACCACTAACAACAATCTTCAACACATCTATCGAAACAGGGCGACTACCTGAGTTATGGAAGACCGCAAATGTAGTCCCAATTTTTTAAAAAGGAGACAGACACGAAGCATTAAACTACAGACCAGTGTCATTGACATGTATAGTATGCAAGGTCATGGAGAAGATTATCAGGAGAAGAGTGGTGGAACACCTAGAAAGGAATGAGCTTATCAAAGACAGCCAACACGGTTTCAGGGACGGAAAGTCCTGTGTCACAAACCTACTGGAGTTCTATGACAGGGTGACAGCAGTAAGACGAGAGAGAAAGGGGTGGGTAGATTGCATCTTCTTGGACTGTAAGAAGGCATTTGACACAGTTCCACACAAGAGACTAGTGCAAAAGCTGGAGGACAAGGCAGGGGTAACAGGGAAGGCACTGCAATGGATCAGGGAATACCTGTCAGGAAGACAACAGCGAATAACGGTACGTGGCGAGGTGTTGGAGTGGGCGCCTGTGACGAGCGGGGTTCCACAGGGGTCAGTCCTAGGACCGGTGCTGTTTCTGGTATTTGTGAACGACATGACGGAAGTAATAGTCTCCGGAGTGTCCCTGTTTGCAGATGATGTGAAGTTGATGAGAAGAATCCAATCAGGATGAGGACCAGGCAGAACTAGAAAGGGATCTGGACAGACTGCAGACCTGGTCCAGCAACTGGCTCTTGGAGTTCAACCCCACCAAGTGCAAAGTCATGAAGATTGGGGAAGGGCAAAGAACACCGCAGACAGGGTACAGTCTAGGGGGCCAGAGACTACAAACCTCAATAAAAAAAAAAAATCTTGGGGTGAGTATAACACTGGGCACATCTCCTGAGGGGCACATCAACCAAATAACTACTGCAGGATACGGGCGCCTAGCAAACCTTAGAACAGCATTCCGACATCTTAATATGGAATCGTTCAGGACCCTGTACTCTGTGTACGTTAGGCCCATATTAGAGTATGCAGCACCAGTTTGGAACCCACACCTAGCCAAGCACGTAAGGAAACTAGAGAAAGTGCAAAAGTTTGCAACAAGACTAGTCCCAGAGCTAAGGGGTATGTCCTACGAGGAGAGGTTAAGGGAAATTGACCTGATGATACTGGAGGTTCAGTAGAGATAGGGGGGACATGATAACTGAGAAGAATCGGCAAGGTGGACAGAGACAGGATGTTCCAGAGATGGGACATAGCAACAAGGGGACACAGTTGGAAGCTGAAGACTCAGATAAATCACAGGGATGTTAGGAAGTATTTCTTCAGTCACAGAGTTGTCAGTAAGTGGAATAGTCTAGGAAGTGATGTAGTGGAGGCAGGATCCATACATAGCTTTAAGAAGAGGTATGATAAAGCTCAGGGAGCAGGAAGAGTGACCTAGTAGTGGACAGTGAAAAGGCGGGGCCAGAAGCTGTGAATCGACCCCTGAAATCACAACTAGGTGAGTACACACACACACGTAGCGGTCAGTGAAGAGGCGGGGCCAGGAGCTGAGTATCGACACCTGCAACCACAAATAGGTGAGTACACACACACACTTCGAACCTGGGAGTACATGTTAACAAAGTTTATACTTTACCCTCAGGTGGTGGTGGTTACAACAGAAAGACACCAACCTTTCTAGATAATGTCAATACGCGACACCACCTGTCACGCCTCTTACAAGTATTTCACAGTCGTCTCTCAACGCCACCAACAGCACTAGCGACAGTGACAGCTCTTGCCACTTCTAGGTCAGTGTCACTACACTCGATAAAAATAGTACGGGCGATTGTAACAATTGTGAAATGGACGAGTTACGAACCCATGTCTATGTGTCACGAAACTTGGTCTTCAATCTAGGGATCACATTTGAAGAATGTTGGGTAACATGACGGGGTAAGAGAATATTGATGAATAGTGTGGTCAATATATGAAATGTATGGGATTAGTAACCTGGCAAGATGCTAGTCTCCTTCATGACCCGTATCCATCGTATGTAAAAAATCATTGAAATTGTCACATGTCCTAAAATATTTCAGTTAATTTACGAATGAACGTGGAAATACGTCCTAAACATCTTAGTTAAGACACGAATGAAAGTGGAAACATCAACTCAACATTTCAGAAGACTCTTGTCCCTATTTAATTAAAATATTTCTTTTCTTTCAAGCGCAGCTCCGAGTATTACCCAGTTTGACCTATGTACTTTTAATCACATCGTTTACAAGGTACCATGTAAACACTTCCCACATAAGTGTTAGGAGACTTTTTAATCACGTTACGCTTGCCAGTACATTTTTAAAGGCAGTTTTTACATTAAGTTTTTTCAAAGGATGAGTGAGGTGAGACAAGTATTCATTACTAGGTAGAACAAACTCATGGTTACACTCAGTTCTACACTAGATGAGGCTCTATAAGAAGTTCTCTAAGCTTTAGCTAAAGCTTTTTCGTGGTTACACTCAGTTTTACACTAGGTTAAGTTCTATAAGTGTTACCATGGTGTAACAGCACAATAAATCTTGAACAAGTGTTACCATGGTGTAACAGCACAATAGAAATATCAGGAAAAAACAAAACAGATGAACTTTTATTTTTTCAAACAAACCGGAGTCAAAGAAAAACAATAGTCAACAAAGTAAACACGAAGGTTGTCACTTTGAAGAACTCTCTGCCTCAAAGCACAGTACTGGCCACCTCTTCTTTATCGTTATCATATTCGACACTGAGAGATACATAAATAACAGCACTGTATCATTCTTTGCACACGATACTGGAATATGTATGAGAGCAGCATCCACTGTGGACACAGTATATATCCAGGCGCATGTAAACCACCTCAATGGAAAAAAAAATAAAAATAATGGAAAATTTGAGGAGTTAAAAACTGGAACGAAGTATAAAAGGAACTGGAACGGAGGTTTATAGAGCGAAAGAGGAATTTGAGCGACTTAGTGATCATGTCAGAAGATGTTACGTCTAAGAATAACAGTGTTGCTGGATAACTAGAACTTTCAAAACAAACCATGGGATGCGTAGATGAGTGTAAGTCTCTTTTGCTCTCTAAACTGGAATACTGCTATACATTAACAGCGCCTTTGTAGGCAGGTAATCTTGCTTTATAACTCCCAACGTTATTGGGAACGAATGAAGCCCATTGAACTGTTGTCCCTGGAATATAGGCAAGAAAAAAATACATTACAATTTAGACTTGGAAGATTGGTTCCACATGTGTACACTGAAATTACTCCCTACAAGAACAAGAGGATCAACAGACGGTGCAAAATACCTTCAGTGAAACACAAGGTTGCAATGAGTACGTTAAAAGACAGCAATTGTATGGGATCCAAGACTGTCTAACACCCCCCTCTTCATGAGGAAGGTGAATTGCCAACGGGCCCATAGCTGTCAAGCGGGAACTTGATAAGTTGCTCTTGCCTGGCCAGCCAGGCTGTGGCGATTACGTTGGACTGCGTGCTTCTAACACCAACAGCCTGATTGATCAGGTCATCAACCAGGCCTTGTCTGGGACAGAACAGCTGAAGCGACAATCACCGGAATCCGCTATAGGTAGACCTATTTCAGCTAGTAGGCATCATTATATCTAATATTAAAACTGTGATTAGATTTCCCCATTTCCTAATATTAATTTCTCAATTTCTTAACCACCCTCAGACTGACAAAGTACTTCCAGACATCCATTCCATCTGTGCCCCGCCCTCCCCGTTTCTCACTCCCTCTCTCTTAGTTATATCAAGTCCTTTGGGTATTGTGTACGTCGTTATCATGTCTTCTCTAGTTATCCTCTATTCCGGTGTGGTAAGTCCGGTGTGGTAAGTCCAGGGTGGTACGTCCAGGGTGGTAAGTCCAGGGTGGTAAGTCCAGGGTGGTAAGTCCAGGGTGGTAAGTCCAGTGTGGTAAGTCCAGGGTGGTAAGTCCAGTGTGGTACGTCCAGGGTGGTAAGTCCAGGGTGGTAAGTCCAGGGTGGTAAGTCCAGGGTGGTAAGTCCAGTGTGGTAAGTCCAGGGTGGTAAGTCCAGTGTGGTAAGTCCAGTGTGGTAAGTCCAGTGTGGTAAGTCCAGGGTGGTAAGTCCAGTGTGGTACGTCCAGGGTGGTAAGTCCAGTGTGGTACGTCCAGGGTGGTAAGTCCAGTGTGGTAAGTCCAGGGTGGTAAGTCCAGTGTGGTACGTCCAGTGTGGTAAGTCCAGTGTGGTAAGTCCAGTGTGGTAAGTCCAGTGTGGTAAGTCCAGTGTGGTAAGTCCAGGGTGGTAAGTCCAGTGTGGTAAGTCCAGTGTGGTAAGTCCAGGGTGGTAAGTCCAGTGTGGTAAGTCCAGGGTGGTAAGTCCAGTGTGGTAAGTCCAGTGTGGTACGTCCAGTGTGGTAAGTCCAGTGTGGTAAGTCCAGTGTGGTAAGTCCAGTGTGGTACGTCCAGTGTGGTAAGTCCAGTGTGGTAAGTCCAGTGTGGTAAGTCCAGTGTGGTAAGTCCAGTGTGGTAAGTCCAGTGTGGTAAGTCCAGTGTGGTAAGTCCAGTGTGGTAAGTCCTGCACTAGTCTTACAGTGAATCCTGTGATTTTCTCAAGTTTCTGAACATACTCAAGAAAGGACTCCATGTGGGAGCTGATGAATACAAATATTCATACGAAAAATTATACATCCATTAAAAAATAATTTACTAGCAACTTCTTGATTACCTGAATTTAGTAACTAGAAATTTTTTTTTAATCTGACCCAAAAAACTTTTCTGACAATAATTAACTTTTTCTGTGTACATGTTTGTTCTAATTCCTTATTCTTTCCAGCTCATTCTTTTTATTTGAATCTCATCTGCCTTCTTTATCAAGATCTTCTCTTAGGAATTCCTTACTGGTTTCAGCCTTTATCTTCCTGAATCTTATCTAACTTCTTTCCATTTTTTTTATCTTCTTCCTTTCCAGTTCCTGATTCCTTTCAGTCTCTCATTTGCATAATTCCACTTCATCTTCAAATTTCCGTGGTTTTCTTTTCTGGCTTACTCATGTGTTACCCTTTTTGGGTCCTGAATATAGCTCAGAGACACCCTACATGGAGCTCTGCTCCTGGGTATACCCTACATGGAGCTCTGCTCCTGGGTATACCCTACATGGAGCTCTGCTCCTGGGTATACCCTACATGGAGCTCTGCTCCTGGGTATACCCTACATGGAGCTCTGCTCCTGGGTATACCCTACATGGAGCTCTGCTCCTGGGTATACCCTACATGGAGCTCTGCTCCTGGGTATACCCTACATGGAGCTCTGCTCCTGGGTATACCCTACAGAGAGCTCTGCTCCTGGGAATACCCTACAGAGAGCTCTGCTCCTGGGAATACCCTACAGAGAGCTCTGCTCCTGGGAATACCCTACAGAGAGCTCTGCTCCTGGGAATACCCTACAGAGAGCTCTGCTCCTGGATATACCCTACAGAGAGCTCTGCTCCTGGGAATACCCTACAGAGAGCTCTGCTCCTGGATATACCCTACAGAGAGCTCTGCTCCTGGGAATACCCTACAGAGAGCTCTGCTCCTGGGTATACCCTACAGAGAGCTCTGCTCCTGGGTATACCCTACAGAGAGCTCTGCTCCTGGGTATACCCTACAGAGAGCTCTGCTCCTGGGTATACCCTACAGAGAACTCTGCTCCTGGGTATATCCTACAGAGAGCTCTGCTCCTGGGTATACCCTACAGAGAGCTCCGCTCCAGGGTATACCCCACAGAGAGCTCTGCTCCTGGGTATACCTTACAGAGAGCTCTGGTCCTGGGTATATCCTACAGAGAGCTCTGCTCCTGGGTATACCCTACAGAGAGCTCTGGTCCTGGGTATACCCTACAGAGAGCTCTGCTCCTGGGTATACCCTACAGAGAGGTCCGCTCCTGGGTATACCCTACAGAGAGCTCTGCTCCTGGGTATACCATACAGAGAGGTCCGCTCCTGGGTATACCATACAGAGAGGTCCGCTCCTGGGTATACCCTACAGAGAGCTCTGCTCCTGGGTATACCCTACAGAGAGCTCTGCTCCTGGGTATACCCTACAGAGAGCTCTGCTCCTGGGTATACCCTACAGAGAGCTCTGCTCCTGGGTATACCCTACAGAGAGGTCCGCTCCTTGGTATACCCTACAGAGAGCTCTGCTCCTGGGTATACCATACAGAGAGGTCCGCTCCTGGGTATACCCTACAGAGAGGTCCGCTCCTGGGTATACCCTACAGAGAGCTCTGCTCCTGGGTATACCCTACAGAGAGGTCCGCTCCTGGGTATACCCTACAGAGAGGTCCGCTCCTGGGTATACCCTACAGAGAGGTCCGCTCCTGGGTATACCCTACAGAGAGCTCTGCTCCTGGGTATACCCTACAGAGAGGTCCGCTCCTGGGTATACCCTACAGAGAGGTCTGCTCCTGGGTATACCCTACAGAGAGGTCTGCTCCTGGGTATACCCTACAGAGAGCTCTGCTCCTGGGTATACCCTACAGAGAGCTCTGCTCCTGGGTATACCCTACAGATAGCTCTGCTCCTGGGTATACTCTACAGATAGCTCTGCAGTTCTGGAGTTTATCCCATTGGAAGCTATACTATCAGACTTACCAATATGTTTGGAGATAACTCTATAAGGCAAGTTGTCAGGTCAATCACATAAGGTAACAATATACTGCATCCCGTTCTGACCACAGTTTAGAATCTTTTCCAGTCGTGCGAGTCAGTAGTGCAACTATCAGTATGATACACAAACTTTGAGATTCAAAGTAATACTATGGTGTTTCTCGACCACAGAGCAGCAAACTTTGTTACGATGTGCTCAGATAATAACGTAAACAGCAACGAACTATTAAATACAAACATTGTAGAGGAAATGTGGAACTGATTTCAAATATGTAAATACCGACGAGGATCACATAGCAAGACAACGCGGTAAGAACAAAACAAAACTGGATTGGATGACAACTAGTCGAGATAATACATAAAAAAACGTAACTTGTTTACAAAATTTAAGCTGTTAACCTGGAAGACCATAGTAAATAAGGTTCCAACGAGAAAGAAAGAGAAAAAATAGAATTTGACAGACGAGCGGCACACATCAAAGGTATTCCTCCAAAATTCTTCAAATACGTTAGGCGAAATAAAATCAAAACAACGATAGGAGTTTCAACAGCAATAACTGAATATCAAACTGGTATACAATACCGACAGGTTGGTTGGTAAGACACATAGGCAACAGTTAGGCATCTTTATTCCGAAACGTTTCGCCTACACAGTAGGCTTCTTCAGTCGAGTAGAGAGGTAGGCAGGAGCAGTAAGAGATGTGAAGACGATATATCAGTCCATCAGCCTTGCAGATGTATCGTCTTCACATCTCTACTGCTCCTGTCTACTTTCTGTACCTGACTGAAGAAGTCTACTGTGTAGGCGAAACGTTTCGGAATAAAGTTGCCTAACTGCTGCCTATGTGTCTTACCTACCAACAATAACTGAAAAATAACAGACAAGAGACGTATGGCTTCAATATTCAACACCGCTTTAAGTTGTGTAGTTACAACTGAACACGACACAAACATTCCCAACCTAACCTAACTGAATAACTTACTTGATTCTCTTACTTACATATACAAAACTGGGATGAAAATGTCATAACAGATGCAGTATTTCTAGATTTCACCAAAAAAAAAAAAAAAAACATTCGAAAATCCCCCATCAAAAATTGCTGGCCAAAATTAACAAACATGGTGTAGGAAGCAAACTTCATATGCTTGGATTAATGAATCTCACAGAAACAGCGAACGGTGCTGAACGTTGAGGTGTCTGAGTGGCTGGACGTAAAGAGCAGAGTTGCTTAGTGATAGGTTAGTGGTCCAAACCTTTTCACAGTGTATATACCTGTCTCCCATGGGAGGAGGTACAAGTCCCTCCTCATCTTCTGGGACCAACTGTCCCCAGGCCTAGCCACATTCCCGCCCTCACGGGTCTCGTAGATAGATAAGTTTAACACTTAACATAGCAAAACATGTTGGTGACCCAAAATGTACTAAGAGGGCAAATGACTCCCAAAAACTTGAGGAAAACGTGTACGAATGCACTCACTTAGGACACTTAATGAAGATGTCCAAGATGCCCTTGGACGTTGATCACCTCAAGGGTATTTTAAGAGTTCTTGAAGTGATCAAGGACAAAGGACCAAAACGTCTTCAGTAAAGATGTGCAAAGTGAACGCATTCATGTACATTTCCCTCAGTATGAAACAAAATTTAGGAAGATTGCAGCATCCACACCAGACTGAGTATTGAGAGAGATCTGGAGAGATTGACGTTGTGGGTGGAAACGTGGAATGAGAGTTTCTATACTGACAAGTGCAAAGTAATGTATTTTTAGATACACTAATCTCCAGCATGAGTACAAAATATTTGCCAACAAATTAACCGAAAGAAAAGTAGAAAAAAGACCTAAGAGTAATCATAAAAAGCAATCTCAAAAATAGCAAACTGTATCTGCGAACAGCTGAGTTCCATAGATGGAAATTTCGAGCTCAGAACATCAGAGACATGTGCAGTACTTGAGCATCGTTACCACTGAAACACTTCATTTGCACAGCAGATTCTTCAGTCGAGTACAGGGGAAAGTAACACTGGCGACAGTGGAAGTGGAAAGGAAATTCTGAGGTGATCAGTTATTTAATTCGCCTTGATGGTTGGTTGTCAGTCCCTCAGGGAGAACTTGAGTCATAAGGCCTGGCCCTACAGACTGTAGCTGAAGTGAGATGCAGCAGCCGGTAACGATGCCACAGGTGAGCAGGGCCCACTAGTGGAAGAGTGCCCATGCTAAACCAATGGTACTCACCTAATTGTGGTTGCAGGGATCGAGAGTCAGCTCCTGGCCCCGAGTGTGTGTGTGTGTGTGTGTGTGAGAGAGAGAGAGAGAGAGAGAGAGAGAGAGAGAGAGAGAGAGAGAGAGAGAGAGAAAAAAAATTCTTCTACTTATTCACTTATACATGTTTCCACTCAGTATTCGTGTGTATTATGCATGTTTCGTTCTCTCCAGTGTTCTTCCTCCTCACTTTGTCCATTATTACTCTCTTTACCTCACTATATCCACCCTCTACCCTCCCACCACACCCACCTACGCTCTTACTCTAACACACTCTCTTAAACTCTTCCTCTCTCCACACCCTCCCATCCTCCTTCACTCTGTCCCCAACACTGTTCCACTTGCTTTCCAACTCTCCACACTCTCCCCACACACACTTTCCCCTATACTCTCCCCACACTCTCCCCCACATTCTCTCAAACACACTCTCCCTATACTCTCCCCACACACACTCCCCACACATCTCTCCCACACTCTCCCCATGCACATCCCCCACACACTCTCCCCACACACTCTCCCCACACCTCTCCCCACACACTCTCCCCCACACACTCTCCCCACACACTCTCCCCACACCTCTCCCCACACACTCTCCCCACACACTCTCCCACACACTCTCCCACACACTCTCCCCACACACTCTCCCCACACCTCTCCCACACACTCTCCCCACACCTCCCCACACACTCTCCCCACACACTCTCCCCACACTCTCCCCCACACTCTCCCCCACACACTCTCCCCACACACTCTCCCCACACACTCTCCCCACACACTCTCCCACACTCTCCCCCACACACTCTCCCCACACTCTCCCCACACTCTCCCCACACACTCTCCCCACACACTCTCCCCACACACTCTCCCCCACACTCTCCCCCACACTCTCCCCACTCTCCTCCCACACACTCTCCCCACACACTCTCCCACACACTCTCCCCCACACACTCTCCCCACACACTCTCTCCCCACACACTCCCCCACACACTCTCCCCACACACTCTCCCCCACACTCTCCCCCACACTCTCCCCACACACTCTCCCCACACACTCTCCCCACACATCTCCCCACACACTCTCCCCACACCTCTCCCCACACACTCTCCCACACACTCTCCCCCACACACTCTCCCCACACCTCTCCCCACACACTCTCCCCACTCTCCCCACCCTCTCCCCACTCTCCCACACACTCTCCCCACACACTCTCCCCACACACTCTCCCCACACACTCTCCCCACCTCTCCCCCACACTCTCCCCACACACTCTCCCCCACACTCTCCCCACACTACTACTACCTTGGATAATAAAACTAGCCTGACGACCCATCTTACTGATAACTTTGGTAGTTCATCTTATCTCTTCCTCTCTTTACCTCTCCCTCTCCCTCCCATCTGGCATTATTGTCTCCCTCCCAGCTATCATATTCTTGTCTCCCTCCCATCTATCACAGTCTTGTCTCCCTCCCATCTATCAGTCTTGTCTTACACTTCTATACATCTCACACTGCTTCACCTTACACTTCTATACATCTCACACTGCTTCACCTTACACTTCTATACATCTCACACTGCTTCACCTTACACTTCTATACATCTCACACTGCTTCACCTTACACTTCTATACATCTCACACTGCTTCACCTTACACTTCTATACATCTCACACTGCTTCACCTTACAATTCTTCACATCTCTTGTGTGCACTTCATTTATTACACGTTGCTCCTCTTCCTCGCTCTCTGTCTCACCACTGATCGCTCTTTTATCTCTCTTCTGTTTCATCTCTCTCCACTCTTCCCGTCTCCCTTCATTTCTATGAATTTTGTTTGCTTGCTCTTTCTTATTCTCTCTGTCTGTCTGTCTCTCTCTCTGCCTGTGTCTGTCTGTCTCTCTCTCTGCCTGTCTCTCTCTGTCTGTCTCTCTCTGCCTGTGTCTGTCTCTCTCTCTCTCTGCCTGTGTCTGTCTGTCTGTCTGTCTCTCTCTCTGCCTGTGTCTCTCTGTCTGTCTCTCTGCCTGTGTCTGTATGTCTGTCTCTCTCTCTGCCTGTGTCTGTATGTCTGTCTCTCTCTCTGCCTGTGTCTGTCTGTCTCTCTCTCTCTGCCTGTGTCCGTCTGTCTGTCTCTCTCTCTGCCTGTGTGTGTGTCTCTCTCTGTCTCTGCCTGTGTCTGTCTGTCTGTCTCTCTCTCTCTGCCTGTGTCTGTCTGTCTGTCTGTCTGTCTCTGTCTCTGCCTGTGTGTGTGTCTCTCTCTGTCTCTGCCTGTGTCTGTCTGTCTGTCTCTCTCTCTCTCTGCCTGTGTCTGTCTGTCTGTCTGTCTGTCTCTCTCTCTGCCTGTGTGTGTGTCTCTCTCTGTCTCTGCCTGTGTCTGCCTGTGTCTGTCTCTCTCTCTGCCTGTGTCTCTCTCTCTCTCTGCCATTTTCATGATTCAATAATTACTTTCCTGCCTCTTGTGTCAGTATCATTCACTTGTTTTCTGTTTTATTCTTTTCCTCTTCAATTTTTTTCCCTCATATTTTCCTCGTTATATTCTCTCCTCCATTTACTTTCCGGCTCAGTCAATTTCTCTCTCTCTCTCTCTCTCCTGTTTAATGCATTTTTCTCCCTACTCCTGAAATTCATTTCAATTACGTTTTTAATGTAATTTTATCTTTTCCAATTACTTTTCCATCTTCTTATTTCTTCCTCATTCGCAATATTCTCTTCCCTTCTGTAATTGTCTTCAAATTAGTTAAGTGTCTCTCTCGTCTTTCTTATATTCCTAAATTTATGATTAAGCAATCGAAAAATTCTTAGAGATTATTTTTTTGTCCTAATGTTGGAACCATAATGTGTGTGTGTGTACTCACCTAGTTGTGGTTGCAGGGGTCGAGTCACAGCTCCTGGCCCCGCCTCTTCAGTGGCAGCTACTGGGTCACTCTCATAATGCTGATCTATCAAGTGCTGCTTCTCAACAATGAGTGTTGCATCATGCTTGACGTAGTGTTGCATCATGCTTGACGTAGTGTTGCATCATGCTTGACGTAGTGTTGCATCATGCTTGACGTAGTGTTGCATCATGCTTGACGTAGTGTTACATCATGTTTGACGTAGTGTTACATCATGTTTGACGTAGTGTTACATCATGTTTGACGTAGTGTTGCATCATGCTTGACGTAGTGTTGCATCATGCTTGACGTAGTGTTACATCATGTTGACGTAGTGTTACATCATGTTTGACGTAGTGTTGCATCATGCTTGACGTAGTGTTGCATCATGCTTGACGTAGTGTTACATCATGCTTGACGTAGTGTTGCATCATGTTTGACGTAGTGTTGCATCATGCTTGACGTAGTGTTCCATCATGCTTGACGTAGTGTTCCATCATGCTTGACGTAGTGTTACATCATGTTTGACGTAGTGTTCCATCATGTTTTACGTAGTGTTACATCATGTTTGACGTAGTGTTACATCATGTTTGACGTAGTGTTACATCATGCTTGACGTAGTGTTGCATCATGCTTGACGTAGTGTTACATCATGTTTGACGTAGTGTTACATCATGTTTGACGTAGTGTTACATCATGTTTGACGTAGTGTTGCATCATGCTTGACGTAGTGTTGCATCATGCTTGACGTAGTGTTACATCATGCTTGACGTAGTGTTGCATCATGTTTGACGTAGTGTTGCATCATGCTTGACGTAGTGTTCCATCATGCTTGACGTAGTGTTCCATCATGCTTGACGTAGTGTTACATCATGTTTGACGTAGTGTTCCATCATGTTTGACGTAGTGTTACATCATGCTTTACGTAGTGTTACATCATGTTTGACGTAGTGTTACATCATGCTTGACGTAGTGTTGCATCATGCTTGACGTAGTGTTGCATCATGTTTGACGTAGTGTTGCATCATGTTTGACGTAGTGTTACATCATGTTTGACGTAGTGTTACATCATGCTTGACGTAGTGTTCCATCATGCTTGACGTAGTGTTCCATCATGCTTGACGTAGTGTTGCATCATGTTTGACGTAGTGTTACATCATGTTTGACGTAGTGTTCCATCATGTTTGACGTAGTGTTCCATCATGTTTGACGTAGTGTTCCATCATGTTTGACGTAGTGTTCTATCATGTTTGACGTAGTGTTCCATCATGTTTGACGTAGTGTTCCATCATGTTTGACGTAGTGTTACATCATGCTTGACGTAGTGTTCCATCATGCTTGACGTAGTGTTCCATCATGCTTGACGTAGTGTTGCATCATGCTTGACGTAGTGTTCATCATGTTTGACGTAGTGTTCCATCATGTTTGACGTAGTGTTCTATCATGTTTGACGTAGTGTTCCATCATGTTTGACGTAGTGTTCCATCATGTTTGACGTAGTGTTGCATCATGCTTGACGTAGTGTTACATCATGTTTGACGTAGTGTTCCATCATGTTTGACGTAGTGTTCTATCATGTTTGACGTAGTGTTCCATCATGTTTGACGTAGTGTTCCATCATGTTTGACGTAGTGTTACATCATGTTTGACGTAGTGTTCCATCATGTTTGACGTAGTGTTCCATCATGTTTGACGTAGTGTTCCATCATGTTTGACGTAGTGTTACATCATGCTTGACGTAGTGTTCCATCATGTTTGACGTAGTGTTCCATCATGTTTGACGTAGTGTTCCATCATGCTTGACGTAGTGTTACATCATGTTTGACGTAGTGTTACATCATGTTTGACGTAGTGTTACATCATGCTTTACGTAGTGTTACATCATGTTTGACGTAGTGTTCCATCATGCTTGACGTAGTGTTCCATCATGCTTGACGTAGTGTTACAGTCTTCAGCTGCTCTCACACTGACTTTCACAATCTGTCAGGCAGTCAGTTGCCTATTTAGTTTCAATCTCTCTCTCTCATTTTGTTTATTCTCATACTTTGTCTACTTATTCTATTTTGTATGTAGTAATCATGGCTCCACTCTTCGACGGATATTTCTCCCTTCACGAGAACATATTCCAGCGGTGTATCTTCGTAATTCTACTTTGTCAACTCTGGTATTATTCTTTCTGCAAACAAGTGGGTATACACCATCTCTCACCCAGACTCTCTTCTCTTGTGGGTATTCTTTAAACTAGCTTTTACCATTGCTGATACAATTGGTCTGTTTTCATAGTTTATTCTACAGTCTTTCCTGCAGTACCATGTCAATGCCATCCTTGCAACCCAGGAATATGCAGACCACTGTTCCCTTAGTTCAGTGATTCACCTCCACGAGTCTATCGTAACTTATATTAGCATGACGAGATTGTCTATCTCTTAAACACTTCTGTTGTGAAATAAATTCTTATTTATCCTACGGTGACTCGTAGCTTATTGGCATCGCCTTTGGCAACATTATACGAGGATAGTGATTGGGTAAGGTTCCTTACCCCTGGTACCCCAATTCAATGGGTGGGTATAAAGGTACCTGAGTGTTAATGGACTGTTGGACATGGGACCGCTCGACTTCGGGCCCCACGTTGGGCGAGAGATTTTTAAAGGGGGTGGACTGGCAAGACAGCCAAAGGCGTCGGTCAGATGACCAGAAGCTGCAGTGGCGAGTAATCACATGACCAAGACCCGCGTCAGGAAATACTTGTCCTGCTTCATGACGAATCATACCTAACTTAGCGTAACCCTCGAGCGTGAGGAAGAGAGTGGTAGAACACTTTAGATGGAATTGAGTTCTGAAATTATCTAAGATGAAACAGCTCCTGGCCTGTAAATTCAACAGGATAAAGAAAGAGAAGTGTTGTATTAACCTCTTTTTCTAATTTCCTCCGTCACTTTGCATAAACTACTGGTCAGGGATATTGGTATATAATTTAGGGCTGCCTGCTGCCCGCCTGCCTGCTGCCTGGATCTCGCTTTTCTTCAATATTGGAAGAACATTAGCTGTTCTCAGGCTTCTGGTGGCTTCCTGCTTTCCATTGATTTCTTGAAGATTTGGATGAGACGGCACTTCTTGTACTATTGGTGATGATACATCCGGTCGCACTATATATATATATATATATATATATATATATATATATATATATATATATATATAATATATATATATATATATATATATATATATATATATATATATATATATATATATATATATATATATATATATTTTTTTTTTATTAACACATCGGCGATTCCACCAAGGCAGGGTGGCCTGAAAAGAAAAACTTTCATCATCATTCACTCCATCACTGTCTTGCCAGAAGGGTGCTTTACACTACAGTTATAAAACTGCAACATTTACACCCTCCTTCAGAGTGCCGGCACTGTACTTCCCATCTCCAGAACTCAAGTCCAGCCTGCCGGTTTCCTGAATCCTTCATAAATGTTACTTTGCTCACACTCCAACAGCACGTCAAGTATTAAAACCATATGCCTCCATTCACTCCTATCAAATACGCTCACACATGCTTGCTGGAAATCCAAGCCCCTCGCACACAAAACTTCCTTTACCCCTCCCTCCAACCTTTCCTAGGCCGACCCTACCCGCCTTCCCTCCACTACAGATTTATACACTCTGAAGTCACTCTGTCTCGTTCCATTCTCTCTACATGTCCAAACCACCTCAACAACCCCTCCTCAGCTCTCTGGACAATCGTTTTAGTAATCCCGCACCTCCTCCTAATTTCCAAACTCCGAATTCTCTGCATTATATTCACACCACACATTGACCTCTGACATGACATCTCCACTGCCTCCAGCCTTCTCCTCGTTGCAACATTCATCACCCATGCTTCACACCCATATAAGAGCGTTGGTATAACTATACTCTCATACATTCCCCTCTTTACTTCCATGGACAAGGTTCTTTGTCTCCACAGACTCCGAAGTGCTCCACTCACCCTTTTCCTCATCAATTCTATGATTCACCTCATCCTTCATAGACCCATCCGCCGACATGTCCACTCCCAAATATCTGAATACATTCACCTCCTCCATACTCTCTCCTCCAATCTGATATCCAATCTTTCGTCACCTATTCTTTTTGTTATCCTCATCACCTTACTCTTTCCTATATTCACTTTCAATTTTCTTCTTTTTCACACCCTACCAAATTCATCCACCAACCTCTGCAGCTTCTCTTCAGAATCTCCCAAAGCACAGTGTCATCAGCAAAAGCAACTGTGACAACTCCCACTTTGTATTTGCTTCTTTATCTTTTAGCCCAACACCTCTTGCCAAGACCCTCGCATTCACTTCTCTACAACCCCATCTATAAATATATTGAACAACCACGGTGACATCACACATCCTTGTCTAAGGCCCACTTTTACTGGGAAATAGTCCCTTCCCTCCTACACACTCTAACCTGAGCCTCACTATCCTCATAAAAACTCTTCACTGCTTTCAGTAACCTTCCTCCTATTCCATACACCTGCAACATCTGCCACACTGCCCCCTATCTACCCTATCATACGCCTTTTCCAAATCCATAAATGCCACAAAACATCTTTACCCTTATCCAAATACTGTTCACCTATATGTTTCACTGTAAACACTTGGTCTACACACCCCTACCTTTCCTAAAGCCCCTTGTTCATCTGCTATCCTGCTTTCTGTTTTACTCTTAATTCTTTCAATAATAACTCTACCATACACTTTACCAGGTACACTCAACAGACTTATTCCCCTATAATTTTTGCACTCTCTTTGTCCCCTTTGCCTTTATACAAAGGAACAATACACGCTCTCTGCCAATCCCTAGGTACCTTACCCTCTTCCATACATTTATTAAATAATAGCACCAACCACTCCAAAATTATATCCCCACCTGCTTTTAACATTTCTATCTTTATCCCATCAATCCCAGCTGCCTTACCCCTTTCATTCTACCCACTGCCTCACGAACTTCCCTACACCCACAACTGGCTCTTCCACACTCCTACAAGATGTTATTCCTCCTTGCCCTACACACGAAATCACAGCTTCCCTGTCTTCATCAACATTTAACAAATCCTCAAAATATTCTCTCCATCTTCCGATACCTCTAACTCTCCATTTAATAACTCTCCTCTCTATTTTTAACTGTCAAATCCATTTGTTCTCTAGGCTTCCTCAACTTATTAATCTCATTCCAAAACTTTTTCTTATTTTCAACAAAATTTGCTGATAACATCTCACCCACTCTCTCATCTGCTCTCTTTTACATTGCTTCACCACTCTTTTAACCTCTCTTTTCTCTCCATATACTCTTCCCTCCTTGCATCACTTCTACTTTGTAAAAACCTCTCATATGCTAACTTTTTCCCTTACTACTCTCTTTACATCATCATTCCAACAATCGCTCCTCTTCCTCCGCACCCACTCGCCTGTAACCACAAACTTCTGCTGAACACTCTAACACTACATTTTTAAATCTACCCCATACATTTTCGACCCCATTGCCTACACTCTCACTAGCCCATCTATCCTCCAATAGTTGTTTATATCTTACCCTAACTGCCTCCTCTTTTAGTTTATAAACCTTCACCTCTCTTTTACTTACTGATTCTATTTTCCTTGTATCCCATCTACCTTTTACTCCCACTGTAGCTATAACTAAAAAGTGATCTGATATATCTGTAGCCCCTCTATAAACATGTACACCCTGAAGTCTACTCAACAGTCTCTTATCTATCAATACATAGTCCAACAAACTACTGTCATTACGCCCTACATCATATCTTGTATACTTATTTATCCTCTTTTTCTTAAAATATGTATTACCTATAACTAAACCCCTTTCTATACAAAGTTCAATCAAAGGGCTCCCATTATCATTTACACCTGGCACCCCAAACTTACCTACTACACCCTCTCTGCATGTTTCTCCCACTTTAGCATTTAGGTCCCCTACCACAATTACTCTCTCATTTGGTTCAAAAGTTCCTATACATTCGCTTAACATCTCCCAAAATCTCTTCTCTCCTCTACACTCCTCTCTCTCCAGGTGCATACACGCTTATTATGACCCACTTTTCGCATCCGACCCTTATTTTAATCCACATAATCCTTGAATTTACACATTTATATTCCCTCTTTTCCTTCCATAACTGATCCTTCAACATTATTGCTACCCTTCCTTAGCTCTAACTCTCTCAGATACTCCTGACTTAATCCCATTTATTTCTCCCCACTGAAACTCGCCTACCCCCTTCAGCTTTGTTTCGCTTAGGGCCAGGACATCCAACTTCTTTTCATTCATAACATCGGCAATCATCTCTTTCTTATCATCCGCACTACATCCACGCACATTCAGACAACCCAATTTTATAAAGTTTTTCTTCTTCTCGTTTTTAGTAGATTTGTACAGGAGAAGGGGTTACTAGCCCATTGCTCCCGGCATCTTAGTCGCCTCATACGACACGCATGGCTTACGGAGGAAAGATTCTTTTCCACTTCCCCATGGACAATAGAGAAAATAAAAGGAACAAGAGCTATTAAGAAAAGAAGAAAAACCTAGATGTGTGTATGTATATATATGCATGTGTATGCCAGTGTAGTGTTACCTAAAGTGTAAGTAGAAGTAGCTAGATATACCTGTTATCCAGCGTGTTTATGAGACAGAAAAAAGACACCAGCAATCCTACCATCATGTAAAACAGTTTCAGGTTTCTGTTTCACAGTCACCTGGCAGGACGGTAGTACCTCCCTGGGTGGTTGCTGTCTACCAACCTACTATATATATATATATATATATATATATATATATATATATATATATATATATATATATATATATATATATATATATACGTACTCACCTAATTGTGGTTGCAGGGGTCGAGACTCAGCTCCTGGCCCCGCCTCTTCGCTGTCCGCTACTGGGTCTCTGCTCTCCCTGCTCCATGAGCTTGATCATACCTCGTCTTAAAACTATGTATGGTTCCTGCCTCCACTATATCTTTCTCTAGACTATTCCACTTCCTGACTACTCTGTGGCTGAAGAAATGCTTCCTAACATCCCTTTGACTCATCTGAGTCTTCAGCTTCCAGTTGTGTGTGTACTCACCTAATTGTACTCACCTAATTGTGGTTGCAGGGGTCGAGACTCAGCTCCTGGCCCCGCCTCTTCGCTGTCCGCTACTGGGTCTCTGCTCTCCCTGCTCCATGAGCTTTATCATACCTTGTCTTAAAACTATGTATGGTTCCTGCCTCCACTATATCTTTCTCTAGACTATTCCACTTCCTGACTACTCTGTGGCTGAAGAAATGCTTCCTAACATCCCTTTGACTCATCTGAGTCTTCAGCTTCCAGTTGTGTCCCCTTGTTTCTGTGTTCCCTCTCTGGAACATCCTGTCACTGTCTACGTGTGTGTGTGTGTGTGTGTGTGTGTGTGTGTGTGTGTGTGTGTTTGTGTGTGTCGTGTCAAATAGGTAAAATTGGTCAATTAGCAAGAACTCGTTTAAAATTAAGTCCTTTCTAAAATTTTCTCTTATACGTTTAAATATATTTTTTTTTCATGAATGTAAATGTAAAAATTAATAATTTTGTACCAAAAGAACCTTAGAAAACTTACCTAACCTTATTATAACAAGCGCAATTTAATTTAGTCTATTCCAACTAAACATATTTTAGATAAGTTTACAATAATTTAATAATAAACAAACACAATGAAATATTTTTTCCCGTTGGTTTTAGAATGATTTTTGCGAAATTATTGCATACACAAATTTTCGCTTGCCTTATTTGGCAAGAAGAGCGCTGTTATTTAAGCCAAAATCGCAAGTTTTACCTATTCGTCAGGTTATAATAGTTTTTGTTTTCTGCGACGTCATCTACTAATAGTAACGTCTTGTATTCGGTCAGCGCACTCTCCCGTTTCTTAGGTTTTTATATCTGGCTGAGATAACGTGCAAGAAGCACTGTGTAGTTCCCGGGACATCACTCTGACGCTGTTACCACTCACACTGACTCGTCAAAGCTGGTTCACAAGTCACTCTATACAGGGAGACTCACCATTGCACAAGACAAATGGTATAAAAGACCGACACGATGAGAAAAAATGGACGTCAATGTAGTATAATTGGATTCTTTATTGTTTTGTTGGTAGAATTACCGACAATATGTTAGGTGAAAGGACACAAGTGCGACTAATGCGACATTTTATTGTGGCAACGTTTCGCTCTCCAGGAGCTTTGTCAAAGCTCCTGAAGAGCGAAACGTTGCCACAGTAAAATATCGCATTAGTTGTACTTGTGTCCTTTCACCTGGATCCTTTATTGACTACGTTTCGCCCACACAGTGGACTACCAAGTCACAAACAGACCCGCTTGTGACCTGACAAAGCCCACTGTCTGGGGCAAACATAGTCAATAAAGAATGGCATTATACTGCGTGTATTTTTGCAGCGCACGAGCTGCCTCGTACACAGCACATCCTCGCAGATTCCATTAGGATTTCTCACAAACTCTTTGCAGTAAATTTCGCGATTTGCGCTACTTAGGTTACATTGTCGCTCATCAATAAAAAAATATATAGTTGTAACATTCCACGATGGCAATAAATGAATTATAAAGGGGATAAACAGTCGTCTCATATACTTGTTGGTATTAGATAACGTTCTTAAAATCAACTTCCCATCTCGTTTCTAATTCTGAAGTTTATTCATCTGAAATTCATTATTTTGAGTTTTTCCATAGATAACCTCGGCATCCTGTGTACTCCTGGATGTATACCCGACTACCCCTTGTATACCTGTCTACCCCTTGTATACCTGTCTACCCCTTGTATACCTGTCTACCCCTTGTATACCTATCTACCTCTTGTATACCTGTCTACCCCTTGTATGCCTGTCTACCCCTTGTATACCTGTCTACCCCTTGTATGCCTGTCTACCCCTTGTATACCTGTCTACCCCTTGTATACCTCAGTTATCTGTCCCCTTAGTCTACGCCTCGCCAGAGAATGTATATTCATCCATAGTATAAAACGTGATACCGACAAATTGGTTAACCTTGATACCGACGAACTGGTTCACCTTGATACCGACAAATTGGTTAACCTTGATACCGACGAACTGGTTAACCTTAATACCAACAAATTGGTTAACCTTGACACCCACAAATTGGTTAACCTTGATACCAACAAATTGGTTAACCTTGATACCCACAAATTGGTTAACCTTGATACCCACAAATTGGTTAACCTTGATACCCACAAATTGGTTTAGAAAGACACGTAAGTAAACACTAAAACATGCAAAATCCCCATAGGCCTTTCGCGCTACAAACACATCAGGTGCTTGCAATGTTGCAGAAATTCGTAGGAAGCCCAAGTAGTGTCGTTCAGGGGAAGGAATAAGGTAGGGAGGTAGGAGACATCAGACAGACCAGAAAGAATGAGGTAGGGAGGTAGGAGACACCAGAAAGACCAAAAGGAATGAGGTAGGGAGGTAGGAGACACCCAACAGACCAGTTGCCACAGTTATACTGGTTGTTTTGCATCTTGTATCGTTGTTCACGATCATTGCACTCTAAAACATGTTAGAAATTCTAACGTGGACATGTTAGAAATTTTAACATGTCCCCGTGTTTGCTGATGTGTTGTTTTAAACCAGTATCTCAACCTGTCTTTGTTGGAAATTTTCCTTAAGTCACAGAACAGGTGGCAGAAGTATGCTTGATTGAATCTTTTGAGCCAGCTGGCCCAGTGGTTAGCGCACTGGCCTGTCAGTTTTAGCACTCACCCGCCACGGGTTCGAGCCCCGCCCATCCTGTGATTTGTTTGCAGACGTGTTATCACGATTTTTCCCCGAGTCGAAATATTCCTCAGGCAGTTGATTTATATATTCTTCCAACGGTTATAGCCATTCTGAAGTAGCAGAACCACGTTACTACAGCCAGAGGCTTGCGTAGGTCTAGTCGGCTCTTAAATGATGCCGAGTGGCTAGTCACCCTCGCTCAGAGGATAAACCCATACCCAAGATGGGACGAATGAGACGTTTTTCCAACCTTACTTTCTACTTCTATACATCACAACATACTACCTTACACTTCTATACATCACAACATCCTACCTTACACTTCTATACATCTACACTCTCCTTACATCATACATCTCTATACATACTACCCCTTTCACTTCTTAACATCCTTACATTACATCTCCTTACACTTCTATACATCACAACATCCTACCTTACACTTCTATACATCTCACAACATACTACCTTACACTTCTATACATCTCACAACATCCTACCTTACACTTCTATACATCACAACATCCTACCTTACACTTCTATACATCTCACAACATACTACCTTACACTTCTATACATCTCAACATCCTACCTTACACTTCTATACATCTCACAACATCTACTTACACTTCTATACATCTCAAACATCCTACCTTACACTTCTATACATCTCAAAGCATCCTACCTTACACTTCTATACATCTCACATCTACCTTACACTTCTATACATCTCACAACATCCTACCTTACACTTCTATACATCTCAAACATCCTACCTTACACTTCTATACATCTCAAAGCATCCTACCTTACACTTCTATACATCTCAAAGCATCCTACCTTACACTTCTATAATCTCAAGCATCCTACCTTACACTTCTATACATCTCACAGCATCTACCTTACACTTCTATACATCTCAACATACTACCTTACACTTCTATACATCTCACAACATCCTTCCTTACACTTCTATACATCTCAAACATCTACCTTACACTTCTATACATCTCAAACATCTACCTTACACTTCTATACATCTCAAACATCCTACCTTACCTTCTATACATCTCTACAAATCTACCTTACACTTCTATACATCTCACAACATACTACCTTAACTTCTATACATCTCACAAGCATACTACCTTACACTTCTATACATCACAACATACTACCTTACACTTCTATACATCTCACAACATACTACCTTACACTTCTATACATCTCAAAGCATCCTACCTTACACTTCTATACATCTCAAAGCATCCTACCTTACACTTCTATACATCTCACAACATCCTACCTTACACTTCTATACATCTCACAACATCCTACCTTACACTTCTATACATCTCACAACATACTACCTTACACTTCTATACATCTCAAAGCATCCTACCTTACACTTCTATACATCTCACAGCATACTACCTTACACTTCTATACATCTCACAACATACTACCTTACACTTCTATACATCTCACAACATCTACCTTACACTTCTATACATCTCTAACATACTACCTTACACTTCTATACATCTCAAACATCTACCTTACACTTCTGTCATCTCTGACATACTACCTTACACTTCTATACATCTCACAACATACTACCTTACACTTCTATACATCACACAACATACTACCTTACACTTCTATACATCTCACAACATACTACCTTACACTTCTATACATCTCACAACATACTACCTTACACTTCTATACATCACACAACATACTACCTTACACTTCTATACATCTCACAACATCCTACCTTACACTTCTATACATTTCAAAGCATCCTACCTTACACTTCTATACATTTCAAAGCATCCTACCTTACACTTATATACATCTCACAACATCCTACCTTACACTTCTATACATCTCACAACATACTACCTTACACTTCTATACATCTCAAAGCATCCTACCTTACACTTCTATACATCTCAAAGCATCCTACCTTACACTTCTATACATCTCACAGCATACTACCTTACACTTCTATACATCTCACAGCATACTACCTTACACTTCTATACATCTCAAAGCATCCTACCTTACACTTCTATACATCTCAAACATCCTACCTTACACTTCTATACATCTCACAACATCCTACCTTACACTTCTATACATCTCACAACATCCTACCTTACACTTCTATACATCTCACAACATACTACCTTACACTTCTATACATCACAACATACTACCTTACACTTCTATACATCTCACAACATACTACCTTACACTTCTATACATCTCACAACATACTACCTTACACTTCTATACATCTCACAACATACTACCTTACACTTCTATACATCTCACAACATACTACCTTACACTTCTATACATCTCACAACATACTACCTTACACTTCTATACATCTCACAGCATCCTACCTTACACTTCTATACATCTCACAACATCCTACCTTACACTTCTATACATCTCACAACATACTACCTTACACTTCTATACATCTCAACATACTACCTTACACTTCTATACATCTCAAAGCATCCTACCTTACACTTCTATACATCTCAAACATCTACCTTACACTTCTATACATCTCAAACATCTACCTTACACTTCTATACATCTCAAACATCCTACCTTACACTTCTATACATCTCAAAGCATCCTACCTTACACTTCTATACATCTCAAAGCATCCTACCTTACACTTCTATACATCTCAAAGCATCCTACCTTACACTTCTATACATCTCACAACATACTACCTTACACTTCTATACATCTCACAACATACTACCTTACACTTCTATACATCTCACAACATACTACCTTACACTTCTATACATCTCACAACATACTACCTTACACTTCTATACATCTCACAACATACTACCTTACACTTCTATACATCACAGCATCCTACCTTACACTTCTATACATCTCACAACATCCTACCTTACACTTCTATACATCTCAAAGCATCCTACCTTACACTTCTATACATCTCAAAGCATCCTACCTTACACTTCTATACATCTCACAACATCCTACCTTACACTTCTATACATCACAACATCCTACCTTACACTTCTATACATCTCACAACATACTACCTTACACTTCTATACATCTCAAAGCATACTACCTTACACTTCTATACATCTCAAAGCATCCTACCTTACAATTCTATACATCTCAAAGCATCCTACCTTACAATTCTATACATCTCAAAGCATCCTACCTTACACTTCTATACATCTCACAGCATCCTACCTTACACTTCTATACATCTCACAGCAACTACCTTACACTTCTATACATCTCACAACATACTACCTTACACTTCTATACATCTCAAAGCATCCTACCTTACACTTCTATACATCACAACATACTACCTTACACTTCTATACATCACAACATCCTACCTTACACTTCTATACATCTCACAGCAACCTACCTTACACTTCTATACATCTCACAGCATCCTACCTTACACTTCTATACATCTCACAACATACTACCTTACACTTCTATACATCTCACAACACTATACTGCTGGGACGCTTAAATTTCCTTGGCACAAACAACTGACTGCACAGTGGGAATTTCAATTTAGCGTACCTAATTATCGCGAATTACGCGATGTCTGCTGTAATGGCCAGCGCCAGCATTAAATATTTGCATGTGTATAACATGATAATGGAGCTCTGGGACCTCCAGTTGTAAAGCCTGAACAAAGTAAACAACTGCTTTGAATAGGCGATTGGTCGTTAGTGTTACTGGGTAATTATACAGAGATTATGTTCATTATTTTATCTTTACCGTTAATTTTAATTTATTATTATTATTAGTAATATCATTGCAGTTGCAACTGCCTTACAGTTCATACTGCAATAACTACTATCTGAGTAATCTTACAATTATAACTACCTCAACTACCACATTATAACTACCTCAATTACCACATTATAACTACCTCAATTACCACATTATAACTACCTCAACTACCACATTATAACTACCTCAACTACCACATTATAACTACCTCAACTACCACATTATAACTACCTCAACTACCACCTTATAACTACCTCAACTACCACATTATAACTACCTCAACTACCACATTATAACTACCTCAACTACCACATTATAACTACCTCAACTACCACATTATATCTACCTCAACTACAACATTATATCTACCTCAATTACCACATAACTACCTCACCGACCACATTATAACTACCTCAACTACCACACTACCATAACTACCTCAACTACCACACTACCATAACTACCTCAACTACCACACTATAACTACCTCAACAATCACATTATAACTACCTCAACGACCACACTATAACTACCTCAACTACCACAACTATAAATACCTCAATTACCACAATTATAACTACCTCAACTACCACACAGTTTTATCATTAGGGACGTGTTTCCATAAGACACCTGCTGTCCCTGTTCACCCATCAGTAAAATGGGTACCTGGGTGTTAGTTGACTGGTGTGGGTCGCATCCTGGGACAAAACTGACCTAATTTGCCCGAAATGCTCAGCATAACAAGGGGCTTTCTATATAGTAGTATGTCAGTGATGTCAGCTAGGCCTGTATACCTTGTACATGTACTTGTAGAAAATAAAAATATATTATAATTATCTTGACATTACAATCTTTTTTTTCATTTTGACTGATATTTTTATTTAGTATAAACTGCCATTTTTATATACTCGTGTATTAAATTGCTTGTACCACAAATCCTTGTTTTTCATTAAACTGTCAAATTTTGAGGACAATGTATGTCTGAAACATCACTGATCGTCAGTATTGTTCATCATAATCACTGATCGTCAGTATTGTTCATCATAAATATCACTGATCGTCAGTATTGTTCATCTTCATGAATCGTTGCTGTTCACTTTTTCTGGCAATGGTTTTGAGTTTCCATCAAGCATGATCACTTTTGTGTAAACACACACACACACACACACACACACACACACACACACACACACACACACAGCTGATCAAAAACCGATGGGATTTTGATGAGCTGGAGAGAGGGGACAGAGGAGAAGCAGGAGATTGTATAATAGGAATGCTTCAGTCCGGAGGTCTAAAGGTGGTAATTGCAGTGATGTATAACCCACCACAGAACAGCAGGAGGCCAAGGCAAGAATATGATGAGAGTAATAGAGCGATGCTTGACACACTGGCTGAAGTGGCCAGAAGAGCTCATGTGAGCAGGGCGAAGCTACTGATCATGGGTGACTTCAACCATAAAGAAATCGATTAGGAGAGCTTAGAGCCACATGGGGGCCAAAAAACGTGGAGGGCTAAGATGATGGAGGTGGTACTAGAAAATCTCATGTACCAACACATAAGGGACACTACCAGAGAGAGAGGAGAGGACGAACCAGCGAGACCGGACCTATTATTCACCCTGAGTAGTGCAGATATTGAGGACATCACACATGAAAGCTCCCTTGGGGCCAGTGATCATATGGTTCTAAGCTTCGAATACATAGTAGAGTTACAAGTGGAGGGGGAAGCAGGAAGGGCTGCACGAATGAAGCCAAACTACAAGAAAGGTGACTACATGGGCATGAAGAACTTCCTGCACGGAGTTCAGTGGGACAGAGAGCTGGCAGGGAAGTCAGTAAACGAGATGATGGAATATATGACAACAATTTGCAAGGAAGCTGAGGAGAGGTTTATACCCAAGGGTAACAGGAAAAGCGAAAAAGCCAGGATGAGCCCATGGTTCACCCAAAGGTGCAGGGAAGCCAAAACCAAGTGTGCCAGGGAATGGAAGAAGTACAGAAGGCAAAGGACCCAGGAGAGTAAGGAGAGCAGTCGTAGAGCCAGAAATGAATATGCATAGGTAAGAGGGAGGCCCAAAGACAATACGAGAATGACATAGCAGCGAAAGCCAAATCTGACAAGAACGTAGCACTAAACTACAGACCAGTGTCACTGACATGTATAGTATGCAAAGTCATGGAGAAGATAGTCAGGAGAAGAGTGGTGGAGCACCTAGAAAGGAATGAGCTTATCAACGACGGCCAACACGGTTTCAGGGACGGGAAATCCTGTGTCACAAACCTACTGGAGTTCTACGACAGGGTGACAGCAGTAAGACAAGAGAGAGAGGGGTGGGTAGATTGCATATTCTTGGACTGTAAGAAGGCGTTTGACACAGTTCCACACAAGAGATTAGTGCAGAAGCTGGAGGACCAGGCAGGGGTAACAGGGAAGGCACTACAATGGATCAGGGAATAACTGTCAGGAAGACAGCAGCGAGTCATGGTACGTGGCGAGGTGTCAGAGTGGGCGCCGGTGACGAGTGGGGTTCCGCAGGGGGTCAGTCCTAGGACCAGCGCTGTTTCTGGTATTTGTGAACGACATGCAGATGATGTGAAGTTGATGAGAAGAATTCAATCGGACGAGGATCAGGCAGAACTACAAAGGGACCTGGACAGGCTGAAAGCCTGGTCCAGCAATTGGCTCCTAGAGTTCAACCCCACCAAGTGCAAAGTCATGAAGATTTGGGAAGGGCAAAGAAGACCGCAGACGGAGTACAGTCTAGGGGGCCAGAGACTACAAACCTCAATCAAGAAAAAAAATCTTGGGGTGAGTATAACACCAGGCACATCTCCTGAGGCACACATCAACCAAATAACTGCATCATTATACGGGCGCCTAGCAAACCTAAGAACAGCATTCCGACATCTTAATAAATAATCGTTCAGGACCCTGTACACTGTGTACGTTAGGCCCATACTGGAGTATGCAGCACCAGTTTGGAACCCACACCTAGCCAAGCACGTAAAGAAGCTCGAGAAAGTGCAAAGGTTTGCAACAAGACTAGTCCCGGAGCTAAGGGGTATGTCCTACGAGGAGAGGTTAAGGGAAATCGACCTGACGACACTGGAGGACAGGAGTTAGGGAAGACATGATAACGACATATAAGATACTGAGAGGAATTGACAAGGTGGACAGGGACAGAATGTTCCAGAGATGGGACACAGCAACATGGGGACACAGTTGGAAGTTGAAGACTCAGATGAATCACAGGGATGTTAGGAAGTATTTCTTCAGTCACAGAGTGGTCAGGAAGTGGAATAGTTTGGGAAGCGATGTAGTGGAGGCAGCATCCATACATAGCTTTAAGAAGAGGTATGATAAAGCTCATGGCGCAGGGAGAGTGACCCAGTAACGACCAGTGAAGAGGCGGGGGCCAGGAGCTATGAATCGACCCTTGCAACCACAACTAGGTGAGTACACACACACACCAAACCCTTCCTTGAATTTATATAAGTGATACTTAGGTTATTATAATAAATATAATACCAACAAGTTGAAGAATTAGACACACGTTCAACAACTGGCTAGCTTTATTATGTAGACGTTTCGCACACCAGTTGCTTTATAAATACAATACAGGGACAAAAATATGAAACAGCAGAATCATCACAAGTACTGAACACCTGCTGCTACACTGAGGGACTGACTACCTCCTCTTTAACTTCTTCAGTCTTTTGTCCTTGTCCCAGTTGTTGCACATGTGCTTGATTCTAAAGTTAGCTTAAAGTATCATAAAATTGGCTGATTAAACAGAGATATGGAACAGAACAAGTGTCTATGTGATGGCTGATGCAGAGTTGTGGTGGGTGGCACACCGGTGGTCGAGTACAGAGGTGATGAGTAGGTTGATGCAGAGTTGTGGTGAGTAGCACCCCGGTGGTAGAGTACAGAGGTGATGAGTAGGTTGATGCAGAGTTGTGGTGGGTAGCACCCTGGTGGTAGAGTACAGAGGTGATGAGTAGGTTGATGCAGAGTTGTGGTGAGTAGCACCCTGGTGGTAGAGTACAGAGGTGATGAGTAGGTTGATGCAGAGTTGTGGTGGGTAGCACCCCGGTGGTAGAGTACAGAGGTGATGAGTAGGTTGATGCAGAGTTGTGGTGGGTAGCACCCTGGTGGTAGAGTACAGAGGTGATGAGTAGGTTGATGCAGAGTTGTGGTGAGTAGCACCCTGGTGGTAGAGTACAGAGGTGATGAGTAGGTTGATGCAGAGTTGTGGTGGGTAGCACCCTGGTGGTAGAGTACAGAGGTGATGAGTAGGTTGATGCAGAGTTGTGGTGAGTAGCACCCGGTGGTAGAGTACAGAGGTGATGAGTAGGTTGATGCAGAGTTGTGGTGGGTAGCACCCTGGTGGTAGAGTACAGAGGTGATGAGTAGGTTGATGCAGAGTTGTGGTGGGTAGCACCCTGGTGGTAGAGTACAGAGGTGATGAGTAGGTTGATGCAGAGTTGTGGTGGGTGGCTACGGGTAGCACCCTGGGTGCTAGTTAGGAGCAAGTGAGGACCGGTTGACTGATGACTGGCTTGTTATAAATTACCCTGAATATCATGTTCAATTTTCTCCCTAACATAAAAGACAAAGAAAAACATAAGAAATTGTAGATAAGAGTGACAAAGCAATTACTTTCCTAACAAAATAAGCTCTAGAGAGGCTCAAAAGACTGAATCCTATTTCCATACGGAAGCAGAAAATAAGAGACCTCTCTCTTATACATTTTAAGATAGCAGTAAGCTGATATATTATAGCAAATAAACCTACTTTAAGTGTAAAGATATAAGAAGGCATGAAATATCAACATGAAACTCAGAGTTAGGAGAGGTAACATATATGTAACTGAAATATTTTTGTCATCAATGTAATGGGCTTGAAGAGAGTTTCCTCCAGGGTTGTAAGTGCTTAGTGGCCTTGAAGAGTGTTTCCTCCAGTGTTGTAAGTGCTACGTGGCCTTGAAGAGAGTTTCCTCCAGTGTTGTAAGTGCTTAGTGGCCTTGAAGAGTGTTTCCTCCAGTGTTGTAAGTGCTTAGTGGCCTTGAAATGTGTTTCCTCCAGTGTTGTAAGTGCTAAGTGGCCTTGAAGAGAGTTTCCTCCAGTGTTGTAAGTGCTAAGTGGCCTTGAAGAGTGTTTCCTCCAGTGTTGTAAGTGCTAAGTGGCCTTGAAGAGAGTTTCCTCCAGTGTTGTAAGTGCTAAGTGTTTGTACTTCTGTTTGTTTAAGGACAACCATGCAGAATAAAAGCTACAATAGTCTAGTTGGAACAGTTCACAACTAACTTAAAATAACAGGAATCCGAAGGTTATTGAACAGATATAAACAACATTAACCAGACCCTTGTTATGTAGAGCATTTCGGGCAAATTAGGTTAATTTTGTCCCCAGGATGCGACCCACACCAGTAGGTTAACACCCAGGTACCTACTTCTAGGTGAACAGGGACAGCAGGAGAGATTATGCAGCTCAGTTCTGGTCAACATACAACACAGTAGACGAAAATGCATTGTAGAACATAAAGACTGTTTTTGTCGGTCATGGAGGCGGCAATATAACTACAGTTCTATGTCTTAACTCTAGTTCTCACTTTATTCTTAAATCTCCCAACACGTCTTTCAAAATGGGAGTTATCTTCCCACAGGTTTGCATGCTGGTAGTCTGGTCAGAGTGGAGGGTGGGGAGAGAGCCTTCTGCTTCACTACTCTTCCTTCAGTTGACTACGTCGTGGTGAACATTGATAGATTTTTTTTTACAGACTACTTCTCTCTTATATATTCTTCTCTTTTTCCCCCTTTTATTCTTTTAATTTCATTCTTCTATTCCCCTGTCTCTTCTTCCTTTATTCCACCTCTCCCTCATTCTTCTCTGATCCTGTTTCTCTCTCTCACTCTTCTTCCTCCATTCCCGTTTAATTTCTGCCCACTATTCCTTCCTTTCTCCTTCTCCGTTCATTTTCTCTCTCTAGTCGTCTCTTCTCTTCGGTCCATTCCCTTTAGTTTCCCCCCCCCTCTCTCTCTCTCTCTCTCTCTCTCTTCTCTCTCTCTTCCTCTCTCTCTCTCTCTCTCTCTCTCTCCCCCATTCCTTCTTTCTTATTTCCTCCCTCCCCCTTCCCTTCCTCCCTCCTGCTCTTACACAAACACCTCAGAAAATTCTCCACCCACACCACCTACATATTACATTATATATTTCTTGCCTTCCTCGCTAATGCCAAGCTAAATTCTGACTCATTAGAGCCAAGGCCATCGGTGGGCCAAGGCCATCAGTGGGCCAAGACCATCGGTGGGCCAAGACAAATGGTGGGCCAAGACCATCGTTGGGCCAAGACGATCGTAGATTAAGTGAAAAAAATCCAAAACTGCTTGGAAATTGTTTGGTAAGGAAGGTAGGAGAGAGACGTGGCCAGATGTAAAGACAGAGAGATTCACAGATATATATAAGAGATAGAAAGACATAGATGCATAGAGACACACAGATACACGCAAGACAGGCACACATATATACAACAGAATTAAAGAATAAAAAGACACAATACCGTGACTGGAACAATACACACTGATATACACACTGATATACACACTGATATACGAATACATACACACATATATTTGGGATTACACGGCAGAGACAGTTACAAACGTGTGAATTATATATATATATATATATATATATATATATATATATATATATATATATATATATATATATATATATATATATATATATATATATGAGAGCTCCTCATGCAGGGGACTTTCTTTTGGCTGTTCCCAACTCCAGCCTTGGCACACGCCTCGACCCACAGACCATCCGCATTGGTATTGCCCTTCGACTTGCCGCCCCTATTCTCGCCGAACACAGGTGTATTTGTGGCAGTGAAACAGCAAACCGATTCGGGTACCATGGTCTTGTGTGTCGTAAATCCGAGGGAAAGATTGCAAGACATGAAGAGGTTAATAACATTATCAAGAGGAGACTCGCAACAGCTGTTCAGAAGGGTAATGCATGCTGTATTCTGGGCACGCGCCCCAGCTCTGAGGAGCTGGATGAGATTTTTGCATTATAATCAGTGACAAACATGTAACAATATGTACTAGACATGTATCTCTCACACCTCGTGTACTGTATATGCCATCTTTATATCAACAATGTATCTCTTAAATCTTTTGTACCATATTATGTAATAAAATATACCTATTGGTAAAAATAAAAAATAAAAGATGGTTTGGTAGGGGAAGTGGAATATTCAAACGGCTTCAGGAAGAAATCCAAATATTCTTCCTTGAAGCCTTTTTATCCACTTCTACGAGGCTATGGGTCCCACAATTTGTACCAGAGGTGGACCCCATCCTAATATATATATATATATATATATATAATATATATATATATATATATATATATATATATATATATATAAAGAGAGAGAGAGAGAGCTACACACACAGACTTAGATCAACAGATATACACAGCTGGAAATACGCAGACACACAGACACAGTTACACAAAGATATGCATAGAGATACACAGATACATACACAGAGATATAGAGAGATGCTACGAGACAGACAGCCATAGGCACACAGAGACAGACAGGGGCTCCTTCACACAGACGGGGCTTAATGGGATGAAAACCTGGGTGGTGGAGGGGGCTAGGGGACTTGAAGCAGCGGTATTATTTTTATTTTGAGGGCTGATGAAATTTAGGGGGCTTCAACCCCTCCCCGCACGCGCGGGCACACACACACACTCACACACACACACACACACACTATATTTATTCAACGATTAAATTATCTTCATGGGGTAAATTTTTTTGTGCGTGATATATTTAACCAAAAAGTACAATGTAATCTATAAAAAATACACAGATCATTGTATTATACTTTCCTGAATTATAGAGGAACAATGTACACTTTTTTTCCCCACCAGGATATTGTTAATGGTTCAAAGCATGACATAGTGAGAGAGATTTTAGACAAGGTATAATTCGGCACGTCAGAACATGTAGTTGAAGGGAGCAGGTTAAATCACCTGACACCAATCTGTCAGGTGTGACTCGTTCACTGCATCTCTGACAAACCTGGTGCCAGACATGGCTTCAGTAGGCCAGTGGTTGGTAAGGGACGGGTGTATGTAGCGTGTGTAGGCCAGTGGTTGTTTGATATGCAACACTGGTCATTACTGACACACACACAACACTGGTCATTACTGACACACACACAACACTGGTCATTACTGACACACACACACAACACTGGTCATTACTGACACACACACAACACTGGTCATTACTGACACACACACACAACACTGGTCATTACTGACACACACAACACTGGTCCTCACTGACACACACACAACACTGGTCCTCACTGACACACACACAACACTGGTCCTCACTGACACACACACAACACTGGTCCTCACTGACACACAACACTGGTCATCTGACACACACAACACTGGTCCTCACTGAACACACAACACTGGTCACTGACACACAACACTGGTCCTCACTGACACACACACACACTGGTCCTCACTGACACACACCACAACACTGGTCACTCACTGCACACACACAACACTGGTCCTCACTGACACACACAACACTGGTCTCACTGACACACACAAAACTGGTCCTCACTGACACACACACAACACTGGTCCTCACTGACACACACACAACACTGGTCCTCACTCAAGGTTACTACACACCACAACACTGGTCCTCACTGCACACACACAACACTGGTCCTCACTGACACACACACAACACTGGTCTCACTGACACACAACCACTGGTCTCACTGACACACACAACACTGGTCCTCACTGACACACACACAACACTGGTCATCACTGACCAAAACACAACACTGGTCCTCACTGACACACACACAACACTGGTCTCACTGACACACAACACTGGTCATCACTGACACACACACAACACTGGTCCTCACTGACACACACACAACACTGGTCATCACTGACACACACACAACACTGGTCATCACTGACACACACACAACACTGGTCATCACTGACACACACACAACACTGGTCATCACTGACACACACAACACTGGTCATCACTGACACACACAACACTGGTCATCCCACACTGGCACTACACACACAACACTGGTCATCACTGACACACACACAACACTGGTCTCACTGACACACACAACACTGGTCCTCACTGACACACACAACACTGGTCTCACTGACACACACACAACACTGGTCATCACTGACACACACAACACTGGTCATCACTGACACACACAACACTGGTCTCACTGACACACACAACACTGGTCTCACTGCACACAACACTGTCTACTGACACACAACACTGGTCCTCACTGACACACACAACACTGGTCATCACTGACACACACAACACTGGTCATCACTGACACACACACAACACTGGTCCTCACTGACACACACACAACACTGGTCCTCACTGACACACACAACACTGGTACTCCCTCATCTGACACACACAACACTGGTCCTCACTGACACACACAACACTGGTCATCACTGACACACACACAACACTGGTCCTCACTGACACACACACAACACTGGTCCTCACTGACACACACAACACTGGTCCTCACTGACACACACAACACTGGTCATCACTGACACACACAACACTGGTCCTCACTGACACACACACAACACTGGTCATCACTGACACACACAACACTGGTCCTCACTGACACACACACAACACTGGTCCTCACTGACACACACACAACACTGGTCCTCACTGACACACACACAACACTGGTCCTCACTGACACACACACACTGGTCCTCACTGCACACACACAACACTGGTCATCACTGACACACACACACACTGGTCCTCACTGACACACACACAACACTGGTCCTCACTGACACACACACAACACTGGTCCTCACTGACACACACACAACACTGGTCCTCACTGACACACACACAACACTGGTCCTCACTGACACACACAACACTGGTCTACTGACACACACAACACTGGTCATCACTGACACACACAACACTGGTCATCACTGACACACACACAACACTGGTCATCACTGACACACACAACACTGGTCATCACTGACACACACAACACTGGTCATCACTGACACACACAACACTGGTCATCACTGACACACACAACACTGGTCATCACTGACACACACAACACTTGTCATCACTGACACACAACACTGGTCATCACTGACACACACAACACTGGTCATCACTGACACACACAACACTGGTCATCACTGACACACACAACACTGGTCATCACTGACACACACAACACTGGTCATCACTGACACACACAACACTGGTCATCACTGACACACACAACACTGGTCATCACTGACACAACACTGGTCATCATGACACACAACACTGGTCATCACTGACACACACAACACTGGTCATCACTGACACACACAACACTGGTCATCACTGACACACACACAACACTGGTCATCACTGACACACACAACACTGGTCATCACTGACACACACAACACAGGTCATCACTGACACACAACACTGGTCATCACTGACACACACAAACACTGGCTCACTGACACACAACACTGGTCATCACTGACACACAACACTGGTCATCACTGACATACACAACACTGGTCATCACTGACACACACAACACTGGTCATCACTGACACACACACAACACTGGTCATCACTGACACACACACAACACTGGTCCTCACTGATACACACACAACACTGGTCCTTTTTGACACACACAACACTGGTCATCACTGACACACACAACACTGGTCATCACTGACACACACAACACTGGTCATCACTGACACACACAACACTGGTCATCACTGACACACACAACACTGGTCATCACTGACACACACAACACTGGTCATCACTGACACACACAACACTGGTCATCACTGACACACACAACACTGGTCATCACTGACACACACAACACTGGTCATCACTGACACACACAACACTGGTCATCACTGACACACACAACACTGGTCATCACTGACACACACAACACTGGTCATCACTGACACACACAACACTGGTCATCACTGACACACACAACACTGGTCATCACTGACATACACAACACTGGTCATCACTGACACACAACACAGGTCATACACGTGTTGCGTCATCACGGGTGGGTCATCACAAGAGCTGGAATGGTTCACTACATGTTTTGAACACTGTTAACAGAACAATACACAATTACTTGTGTATTGTTCCAATCACGGTATTGTGCCTTTTTGTTCTTTACTCTTAACAGAAGTTACTTCCACTAACCTACGTTACTAACAGAAGCTACTACTACTACTACACAAACTGAGCTGCACTAAGAGAGTGCACGGGTTCGTAATTCTCCTCACCTTTACATCAAGGAACTGTTGAGAAACTAAGCAAGTTCTCAAAACCCATTTCCTAACTCGGAAATTGTTTCTCCAAAAACGCACAAACACTCATGTATCTAGATGAGTTTCGATCGCTACCTGATCCGAGGAAGCTGTCCTTGTATCCTACAACTTCAGTATCCTCTACCTCAATGCATGCAAAGGTAATGGTACAGATGCACTCTTTCCTGTATGATATCGAGCACTGAGGAAACAGAGGAGGCAGAAACCAGTGCAGTTGTGAAGTGACGTGAGGGATAACAGACATGAATCAAATAATAATAATAACAATAATAAAAATAATAATGTTCATTTCTACAAGTACATGATACAACTTATACAGACCTAACTGACATCACTGACGTACTATATAGAAAGTCAATGGTTATGAAAGCATTTCGGGAAATTAGGTTAATTTTGTCCCCACGATGCGACCCACACCAGTCGGCTAACATCCAGGTACCTACGTGCTGCTAGGTGAACAGGGACAACAGGTGTCTTAAGGAAGCTCTCCCCAATGTTTCCACCAGTACTGGGGTCATAATCAAGAGAGAGGACCCTACAGTAGTAGTAGCAGTTATTTACAACCAGCCACCAAATAGCAGGAGACTAAGACAGGAATGCAAACATAACAAAACAATGACTATCACCATAGCAACAACGAAAGCCCACACGATCAAAGGGAAGTTCCAAATCACTGATTTCAACTACAAATAAAAAAGAGGGAATGAGGCAGCAATACTGGATCTAGTATTCACCATTAAGTACTAAATTTCGAATACCTTGTGGAAGTCAACACACAACACTGGTGGGGGAACATTAGAAACCAGACTTCAGAAGAGGAAACTATGTAGGGATGAGAGAGAATTCCTGAAGTGCACTGGTAAAGGCAACTAGAGGGAAAGACAACAAATGAGATGATGGGGTACCTAGCCAAAAATTACTAAAAGGCAGAGGACTTCCTACTCATGTAGTTAACCATAAGGCCTGTTGAGATGAGGAGAGAAAACAAAAGTGCAAGAGCATGGGAAAAAATATAGGCGATGGACACTAGAAAACAGAGAAGCTAGAAGAAGAACCAGTAATGAAGGAGAGGGTGAGAGGAAATGATATACGGCACACTGAGAATATTGCTAGCAGCAAAAGCCAAACCTAAACCAAAACTGCCATACAAAAAATCAGAAGAGAGTAAAATATCAGGGAATAAGACTGAATAAATAAGGTGTAAATCCCAGGAGAAACGAGAAGGAAATTTTTAAAGATCTGAATAAAGGATTGAAGATGATCCGGTTGGAAACACGAGCAACGCCAGAGTTGTAACGGGTACCTAACATTAAATAAATGTACACATAACAGGTCAAGAGGTGAAGAAACTTCTGCGTGAGCTGGATACATCACGTCACTATGTATCCTGCAAGAGGGAGTTTTGCACCCTCTAGCAGGTGATACGGGGCAACTGCAAGAGAGATGGAAGACAGCAAATGTAATCTCAATATTTAAGAAAGGAGACAGAAAGAAAGCATTAAAGAACAGGCCAGTATGACTAACAAGCACGCTGTACAAGAATGGTATAGATTTTGTATTGATAAAGCCACTGGAGGGCGAAACGTCTACAATAAAGATACCCAGATGTTGCACATGTGTCTTAATTTCATCAACAAGGATGTTGTAAGTTGCAAGGTCCCGAGTAGGGTTAGCACAGTTCTGCGCCTAGAGCTGTGCTAACATTACTAACAACTTTGTAGTCTATTCATTACCGTTCGTCTGCGATAACCACAGTACTCTTATGTATGATAACTGAGATTATCAGAAGGGGCAGAGCACCTGCAGAAAAGTAGTTTCATAAAATAATAATAAGCAGGAGTTTAGAGATGGAAAATTTTGTCTCACAAATCTGCCGGAATTCTGTAACATAATAACAGAATTTATACAAAAGAGGAATGGACAGACTGCATATTCTTGGACTGCAAGAAGGCATTGGAAACTGTAATTCACAAGAGTTTGACAAAATTTTAAGTAGCAGGCAAGTCTTAACAGGGAATGTAGCACAGTGTTTCGAAGAGTACCTTAAGGGAAGGAAACGAAGAAATGTTAGAATGAGCAAGTGTAACAAGTGGGGTACCACAAGGATCACCACTGTAACAAGTACTGTTCCTGGTAAATGTGAATGATATACCAGCAGGAGTAGTCAGATGTATTCCTGTTCGTAGGCAATGTAAAATTTATGAGAATAAAATCTGATGATGACAATAAATAGCTATAAGACGGATCTAGACAAATCGCGAGTTTGGACATAAAAGTAAATACCAGAATTGAACCCCAGTAAATTTAAGGTTGTTCAAATGGGAAGAGAAGCCGGGAACCTGAGTGTAAAGACAAAGTGCTAACCTTAATCAAGGAGAAGGACCAAGGGGTTATCATAGCGCTGAGCATATCGCCTGAGGTGTACATCAGACATAACCTCAGCAGTGAATGCTCATTTTGAGACTCAAAGATTAATTTTCAGGAATCTCAACGAAGCATTATCCACAACCCATGATACAACACATGTCAAGCCCATCTTGGAACCAGCCACTCTAATTTTGCAGCATATCAACGTTCAGTCTCACACATCATTTTCAATTCCCAGAAAATATAACCAGGTAAATGATAATGGCAATTTGGAGGAACCATATTGGTAAACACTTATCAATATTCATAGTAAACACTAACCTGTGTAGCTGGTAGGAAGGCTCGTCTACAAGACTAACTTGTTCTATAACACCTATCTTAGTAACGTGCCTTCACTCAAACACGTCCAAGAAAAACACAATAGACCTAGTAAAAGTAATTACGAGTTCAGATAATGTCACAAAACAAGTGAGACGAGATAAACGACTTAGCCACAGTTGCATCCTTGATGTTATTTAATGAATCAATAAATATTAAACCAAAGTCGGAATGTAGGTGATTTTCTTTTGGATACCAAACACTGAGTTGGAGTTAAGATGCACGAAGGCGGTTCAGTGTTACCGTATTTACCGGCATATAAGGCGCGCTTTTTAAACCACAAAGGTGTCTTGGAAAATCATCCTGCGTCTTATATGCTCAAGGTCAGGGTCCAGGGTAGTCTCTGGGTTACGCTGTAGCAGTTGTTTACTAACGATACGTTACAACTGCTGGCAAACATCGTCTTATGTATCACATGCTCGTGCGCCTTATATGCCGGAAAATACGGTACACAGCGCTGTAGTTTGTCTGCACTTGTAATTTTCCCTATATTTCTTGGTACTGTCTGACAGCTATATATATATATGTTCTTAAATATCGCTAAGAAGCGATACAAGATGCAAAACAAGCACGGGGAAAGTTGAATGATAGCTCTGTAGACCTCTCACTGTAGACCTCTCATACTTATACCTTTCTCCTTCAATTTTTCTCAGTTTTTGTCTCTCATTTTATACATTTTATCCGGGGTCTTTTTCTTCTCTGTCTCTGTCGCTCTTTTTACTTGGCCATTTTAATATTTTTTTCCACTCATCCCTTCAGACCTTCCTATCCATATTCTTTTCCCGTGCGTTGCTCCCTGTCAGTGTTGCTCCCTGTCAGTGTTGCTCCCTGTCAGTGTTGCTCCCTGTCAGTGTTGCTCCCTGTCAGTGTTGCTCCCTGTCAGTGTTGCTCCCTGTCAGTGTTGCTCCCTGTCAGTGTTGCTTCCTGTCAGTGTTGCTCCCTGTCAGTGTTACTTTCTGTCAGTGTTGCTCCCTACCAGTGCTTCTCCCTGCGAGTGTTGCTTCCTGTCAGTGTTGCTTCTTGCCAGTGTTGCTCCCTGTCAGTGTTGCTTCTTGTCAGTGTTGCTCCCTGTCAGCGTTGATCCCTGTCAGCGTTGCTCCCTGCCAGTGTTGCTTCCTCACAGTGTTGCACTATCCTTCACAGTGTTGCTGCATTCTTCACAGTGTTGCACTACCCTTCACAGTGTTGCACTACCCTTCACAGTGTTGCACTACCCTTCACAGTGTTGAACTACCCTTCACAGTGTTGCACTACCCTTCACAGTGTTGCACTACCCTTCACAGTGTTGCACTACCCTTCACAGTGTTGCACTACCCTTCACAGTGTTGCACTACCCTTCACAGTGTTGCACTACCCTTCGCAGTGTTGCACTACCCTTCGCAGTGTTGCACTACCCTTCACAGTGTTGCACTACCCTTCACTGTCTCTGGACCACAGCCAAAGCTCTGTGCACAGCCTCATATTTTCTTAATAAAACTTTTTCTTTATCGTTGTGTGGCAGAGAATTAATTTCTTTTTTATGTTTTTTTCCTGGCTTCAAAATTCTATTAGACATATAACAATGATAATGTTAATTTTTTTTAGAATAACTAACGTTATTCTAGGTTAGGTTAGGTAAGGCTGGTTGGGTTAGCTTAGGTTGGTTACGTTAGCTTAGGTAGGTTAGGTTAGCTTAGGTTGGTTAGGTTAGCTTAGGTTGGTTAGGTTAGCTTAGGTTGGTTACGTTAGGATAGGTTAGGTTAGGTTAGCTTAGGTTGGTTAGGTTAGCTTAGGTTGGTTAGGTTAGGTTAGCTTAGGTTGGTTAGGTTAGCTTAGGTTGGTTACGTTAGGATAGGTTAGGTTAGCTTAGGTTGGTTAGGTTAGCTTAGGTTGGTTACGTTAGGATAGGTTAGGTTAGCTTAGGTTGGTTAGGTTAGCTTAGGTTGGTTAGGTTAGCTTAGGTTGGTTACGTTAGGATAGGTTAGGTTAGGTTAGCTTAGGTTGGTTAGGTTAGCTTAGGTTGGTTAGGTTAGCTTAGGTTGGTTAGGTTAGCTTAGGTTGGTTACGTTAGGATAGGTTAGGTTAGCTTAGGTTGGTTAGGTTAGCTTAGGTTGGTTAGGTTAGCTTAGGTTGGTTAGGTTAGGTTAGCTTAGGTTGGTTAGGTTAGCTTAGGTTGGTTACGTTAGGATAGGTTAGGTTAGCTTAGGTTGGTTAGGTTAGCTTAGGTTGGTTACGTTAGGATAGGTTAGGTTAGGTTAGCTTAGGTTGGTTAGGTTAGCTTAGGTTGGTTACGTTAGGATAGGTTAGGTTAGGTTAGCTTAGGTTGGTTAGGTTAGCTTAGGTTGGTTACGTTAGGATAGGATAGGTTAGGTTAGGTTAGCTTAGGTTGGTTAGGTTAGCTTAGGTTGGTTACGTTAGAAGAGGTTTGGTTAGGTTAGCTTAGGGTGGTTAGGTTAGCTTACGTTGGTTAGGTTAAATTAACTTAGGTTAGGTTACGTTAGCTTAGCATAGGTTAAGTTAGGTTAAGTTAAGTTAGGTTAAATAAAGGATCACACACACAAAAAAAATTGTGCTGGAGTGATTCTACATATTAAGAAAGAATTACGTGAAATTGAAAATCAGGTGGAAGGGAATGAGTGTCCATGTAGTATATTGTACTCGTCCTCAACGAGATGCGCAGCGCCCTTGTAAACACAGCCAGGAGACTAACACCCTCTTGTAGGCTTTAATAAGTCGTTAATAATAATGACGTAGTGATATTGAGCGGCGTTAACTACCCTAATGTGAGGTGTGAAGCACTCTGGGAGCCCAGCAAGACGGTGCCACACTGACCTGGGTTAGTGTGAAGCACTCTGGGAGCCCATCAAGACGGTGCCACACTGACCTGGGTTAGTGTGAAGCACTCTGGGAGCCCAGCAAGACGGTGCCACACTGACCTGGGTTAGTGTGAAGCACTCTGGGAGCCCAGCAAGACGGTGCCACACTGACCTGGGTTAGTGTGAAGCACTCTGGGAGCCCAGCAAGACGGTGCCACACTGACCTGGGTTAGTGTGAAGCACTCTGGGAGCCCAGCAAGACGGTGCCACACTGACCTGGGTTAGTGTGAAGCACTCTGGGAGCCAAGCAAGACGGTGCCACACTGACCTGGGTTAGTGTGAAGCACTCTGGGAGCCCAGCAAGACGGTGCCACACTGACCTGGGTTAGTGTGAAGCACTCTGGGAGCCCAGCAAGACGGTGCCACACTGACCTGGGTTAGTGTGAAGCACTCTGGGAGCCCAGCAAGACGCTGCCACACTGACCTGGGTTAGTGTGAAGCACTCTGGGAACCCAGCAAGACGCTGCCACACTGACCTGGGTTAGTGTGAAGCACTCTGGGAACCCAGCAAGACGCTGCCACACTGACCTGGGTTAGTGTGAAGCACTCTGGGAGCCAAGCAAGACGGTGCCACACTGACCTGGGTTAGTGTGAAGCACTCTGGGAGCCCAGCAAGACGGTGCCACACTGACCTGGGTTAGTGTGAAGCACTCTGGGAACCCAGCAAGACGCTGCCACACTGACCTGGGTTAGTGTGAAGCACTCTGGGAGCCCAGCAAGACGCTGCCACACTGACCTGGGTTAGTGTGAAGCACTCTGGGAACCCAGCAAGACGCTGCCACACTGACCTGGGTTAGTGTGAAGCACTCTGGGAACCCAGCAAGACGCTGCCACACTGACCTGGGTTAGTGTGAAGCACTCTGGGAACCCAGCAAGACGCTGCCACACTGACCTGGGTTAGTGTGAAGCACTTTGGGAGCCCAGCAAAGACGCTGCCACACTGACCTGGGTTAGTGTGAAGCACTCTGGGAACCCAGCAAGACGCTGCCACACTGACCTGGGTTAGTGTGAAGCACTCTGGGAACCCAGCAAGACGCTGCCACACTGACCTGGGTTAGTGTGAAGCACTCTGGGAGCCCAGCAAAGACGCTGCCACACTGACCTGGGTTAGTGTGAAGCACTCTGGGAACCCAGCAAGACGGTGCCACACTGACCTGGGTTAGTGTGAAGCACTCTGGGAACCCAGCAAGACGCTGCCACACTGACCTGGGTTAGTGTGAAGCACTCTGGGAACCCAGCAAGACGGTGCCACACTGACCTGGGTTAGTGTGAAGCACTCTGGGAACCCAGCAAGACGCTGCCACACTGACCTGGGTTAGTGTGAAGCACTCTGGGAACCCAGCAAGACGCTGCCACACTGACCTGGGTTAGTGTGAAGCACTCTGGGAGCCCAGCAAGACGTTGCCACACTGACCTGGGTTAGTGTGAAGCACTCTGGGAACCCAGCAAGACGCTGCCACACTGACCTGGGTTACTGTTATGAAGGTATAGTGCACGGCGACGATGACCCGCCATTATTTTGGGTCATGAATAGTGATCCTGGGTATTTTTTGTTTCTCCAGGACCCACCTATTTTTTGGATCACTAATGTGGGTTGACACCTGGGTTCCTTGGAATGACAGTGTAAATGAAGGCCCAGAAGGTCCCCTTCTGAGGCTCATCAGTAATGACGCCAGTGTTTTCTTCACGGCCACACTCCCACCAGCTAAATTATTTGTGACTACCCAGTTTTTGAAGTCTGATATTTTTCCTTCCTGTGCTCTCCTATTTCTCTCGGAGGTCTGTGTTACGTAGCCAGTTTTGTTTACTAAAGACTGCTGTGAGGCACAGGCTTGATTATGTGATATTCTTTTCCAGTGTAGTAATTATATGCACTCGTCAAATTTTGCTCTAGTATTGGAGACTTTGATGCTTACTCTTTTTTGTGAAAAGTCACTCATGTTTTGTGCCTGGCTTTTTGCAACCTTGCCTAACCTAACTTAACCTAACCTAATCTAAGACATTGTGTCGAGGCACTGGTTCTCGTTTTCAAGCATTGCCTCATTCCTCTAGACTGACCCAAAGATAATTCTAGGCACTCTGAGAGTGCAACCCTTTGAGGGGAGAGGAGGGGTGGTGAGGGGAGATCACATTGATCCTGATGGAGGGTTCTTGATCCAAGGAATTAACGATGCTAATGAGGTAAATTCGCATTAGCATGCTAAAAACATTTGCATTTAAAATTTACAAAAAATTCTTCAGGGTGAAATGTCAGGTCAATCACCACTACCTGTGAGTGTCATGTCGGTCAAGACTACCTGTGAGTGTGTCATGTCACTCACCACTACCTGTGTGTCATGTCAGCCACTACTACCTGTGTGTCATGTCAGTCACTACTACCTGTGTGTCATGTCAGTCACTACTACCTGTGTGTCATGTCAGTCACTACTACCTGTGTGTCATGTCAGTCACTACTACCTGTGTGTCATGTCAGTCACCACTATCTGTTAGCGTGATGGTTATATCCTCTCTCCATCCTGTAAACCCCACCAAAAGCTCCAGCTGCTGGGTCATCATATGACTAAGACCCGCGTCAGGAAACACTTGTCCTGTTTCCTGACAAACCTTACCTGACATAACCTATTTTGTGTTCCTTGTCCGACAGATCTCGATCGTTGTCTTCACCAATGGTTTGGTGTTCCTGGTTTACTGTCATGTCTGTGATGAGGGGGCCCCCTCAAGGGAGGTTCCTTGACGCTGGTGAGGGGCTCTTGATCTAGGGAATTGGATCTGTGCTCCAGTTCCCTGAATTGAGCCTTAATGCCTTCCATCACCCTCCCAACATGCGCTGTATAATCCCAACGGGTTTAGCTCTCCCTTATGATAACTGTGATGAGGGTGTCGAATCTTACAGCAAGACACGCAAGTTACGGCATATAGTGAGAAGATTGTTCGTACACCATGGGCGTTATGAAGTACCCGTTGGGCGAAATGTCTCTGTGAATGCCATAAACTGCACACTTTGTCACATTCACATCGTTATATTTACCACTGAGGTTATGTCTGAGAATCTCCAATGAGATGTCTCCTTCCATTACCTTGGATTACTTTGATGAGAGTTTGATAGATGACTAGTACATGACTGTAGTGTCACTCGGGCAATATTTGGGAATCTTTACTGACGAAGCGTTTCGCCAGCCAGTGGCTTCTTCAGTCCATTACGGAGAAGAATGGTGGAAGATGAGAAGTTTGAGGTAATCAGTCCCTCAGCCTGGACTCATCGTCTTCAGTCCATCAGTCTTAGAGAAAAGTACAGCATATGCTCGGGCAAGTGGCTTATATACTGCCGTCAGGTGAGCAGAAGCAGGTGGAGGCGGAGTTACCAATGGATAAATCCACTAGTGTAGGTTGGTCATGACGGTAGGTTAGGCGAAGCTTGTAGCTTGTATGACTGGAGCTTCGGTAAGATGGGGGAGGGGGGAGAAGGATGGGTAAGGATGGAAATAAGGGAAAAGTTTGGGAGGGTGGAGGAGGAGGAGGGATGATAAAGGTAAGTGGCCTATCCACTTTGGGCAAATTGTGCAGGTGTACTGCAGGTGTCGATGTCGATGAGTGAGGGTTGCTGGAATCAGCGGTGAGCAGCTGACTTGTACAGCAGGACACGCCAAGAAGGGCCGAGAGGGCCAAACACCCCAGCTTTAGCTAACTAGCAAAGTGCTAGGGGACTTCAGCTTGGAGGAGAATGGTCGTTGGGAAGCTGGTTATTCAACTGAGCCATTGGTGAGAGTGTTGAACTTCGCTCTTGTGAGGTGCCACACTTTGAATGGGATTGTGGGGGCTGGTCCAGGAGTGTTGAGGTTGTAGAGTCCGTCGTCCAGGAGTGTTGAGGTTGTAGAGTCCGTCGTCCAGGAGTGTTGAGGTTGTAGAGTCCGTCGTCCAGGAGGGTTGAGGTTGTAGAGTCCGTCGTCCAGGAGGGTTGAGGTTGTAGAGTCCGTCGTCCAGGAGGGTTGAGGTTGTAGAGTCCGTCGTCCAGGAGTGTTGAGGTTGTAGAGTCCGTCGTCCAGGAGTGTTGAGGTTGTAGAGTCCGTCGTCCAGGAGCGTTGAGGTTGTAGAGTCCGTCGTCCAGGAGCGTTGAGGTTGTAGAGTCCGTCGTCCAGGAGGGTTGAGGTTGTAGAGTCCGTCGTCCAGGAGTGTTGAGGTTGTAGAGTCCGTCGTCCAGGAGTGTTGAGGTTGTAGAGTCCGTCGTCCAGGAGGGTTGAGGTTGTAGAGTCCGTCGTCCAGGAGGGTTGAGGTTGTAGAGTCCGTCGTCCAGGAGGGTTGAGGTTGTAGAGTCCGTCGTCCAGGAGTGTTGAGGTTGTAGAGTCCGTCGTCCAGGAGTGTTGAGGTTGTAGAGTACGTCGTCCAGGAGTGTTGAGGTTGTAGAGTACGTCGTCCAGGAGTGTTGAGGTTGTAGAGTCCGTCGTCCAGGAGTGTTGAGGTTGTAGAGTACGTCGTCCAGGAGTGTTGAGGTTGTAGAGTACGTCGTCCAGGAGTGTTGAGGTTGTAGAGTCCGTCGTCCAGGAGTGTTGAGGTTGTAGAGTACGTCGTCCAGGAGTGTTGAGGTTGTAGAGTACGTCGTCCAGGAGTGTTGAGGTTGTAGAGTCCGTCGTCCAGGAGTGTTGAGGTTGTAGAGTACGTCGTCCAGGAGTGTTGAGGTTGTAGAGTCCGTCGTCCAGGAGTGTTGAGGTTGTAGAGTACGTCGTCCAGGAGTGTTGAGGTTGTAGAGTCCGTCGTCCAGGAGTGTTGAGGTTGTAGAGTACGTCGTCCAGGAGTGTTGAGGTTGTAGAGTACGTCGTCCAGGAGTGTTGAGGTTGTAGAGTACGTCGTCCAGGAGTGTTGAGGTTGTAGAGTCCGTCGTCCAGGAGTGTTGAGGTTGTAGAGTACGTCGTCCAGGAGTGTTGAGGTTGTAGAGTCCGTCGTCTAGGAAAATGGGAGGTTCTTCATCACAGGTGAACTTGACAGTCCCATCCTGGAGTCATTGGACGAGCATTGCATTATTTGTTTTCGTGGTGTAGAGCGTGACACCAGGCGTACCCTAGAAGGATGGCTTGGTCTCAGAGGCAGGTGGGGATGATGATTGGTGGGTGGTGGAGGTGGAGGGAGAGGGAGATGGTCTCTCATTGGTGGGATTTGGCGGCGTCTCAAGAGGTCTGTGATTGGTTCTTTCCCTTGGTGGAGGGAGGCAGCGGTGATGGTGTGGAGATATTGACGGTATTGATAGTGGGTTGAATGATGGCCGACGAAAGTGGATGTGGATTGAGTAGTGGTTTTCTTCTGCTGTCCAAGTAGTTTTTTGAGTACTTCCCCGCCTAGTAGGACCCTTGGCAGCTAGGGTATGGTGATCATTCTTGCAGTTCAGGCATCTAGGTGGAGTGGTGATGGTGCAAGACTTGAAATCATGTCCTTCGTTGCTGCAGGTAGAGCAGAACTTCTTGTCCTTGGTGGGGCAGTCTTTAGTGGTGTGCAGGTATGAGTAGCCATTATAACACTGTGGGATGTGCTTCAATTTCTCTGCTTCAATGTAGGTTGGATTGATGTGGAAATAGTGGATAGCCAATCCCTCAGCGAGAGCTCTGGCTGCCATGTTGACGTCACTGAAGGTGGCCTTCAGCATGGAGGAACCATTGGGTATTTTAGTAAAATATTCCACCTTGGCCCAAGTCTTTTGGTCTTCAATGGAAGATTTGATTTCTTCAATAGCCTGGGTAGTGATGAGCTTATCAAGTTGCTTGAGGAACACAGTTCTCTTGGACCTCAAAGCTGGGGAAATCATGACTTGGAATCCTCGTTGTTGAAGAGTGGTAGTAGCAGTGGCGGTGATGAGTGTCTCAGCATCGGTGTCGTCAGTACAGACGACAACGAAAGCCTCTTTGAGCGAGAGAATCGCATTACACTTGACTTGCAGAGTGCCACTGATGGCAGCTGCAAGTGCTAGTTTGGATGAGTAATTGAGTGTCCCACTTGCGGTTTTGATCTTCACTCGCTTTGCGAAGTGCATCATGGAAGATGTCATCGAGTGGATAAATCAAGTTCCCCTCAGTGGACATGGACCAATGTCCAGTGTCAGTGGGAATATCTGCTGCTGTTTCTTAGGCGAGCGTATCAAGATTCCAAGATGTTGTGTCTTACAGATCTGATGTAAAGGGTTTATAAAAGTAATTCCTCAATAAAGGGTTATAATGCTGCACAAGTGTCTTATTCTTCAACTTGTCTGTTTTATAGACCATTTACATCACTGCTGTAGTGTTCGTAGGACATGACTGTAGCAGCACTGTTGTATTGCTGTTGTAGTCATGATGTTACACACTACTGGAGTCTTACACACTCCACTGGTGTAAACACATTACTGCAGTGTTGTATACACACTACTAGTGTCTCACACACACACACCACTGGAGTCTCTCTCACACACACACCACTGGAGTGTCTCACACACGCACACACCACTGGAGTGTCTCACACACGCACACACCACTGGAGTGTCTCACACACGCACACACCACTGGAGTGTCTTATACCCACTACTGCAGTGTCTTATACCCACTACTGCAGTGTCTTATACCCACTACTGCAGTGTCTTATACCCACCACTGCAGTGTCTTATACCCACCACTGCAGTGTCTTATACCCACCACTGCAGTGTCTTATACCCACCACTGCAGTGTCTTATACCCACTACTGCAGTGTCGTATACCCACTACTGCAGTGTCATACCCACCACTGCAGTGTCTTATACCCACCACTGCAGTGTTGCGCTTATACCCACCACTGCAGTGTCTTATACCCACCACTGCAGTGTCTTATACCCACCACTGCAGTGTCTTATACCCACCACTGCAGTGTCTTATACCCACCACTGCAGTGTCTTATACCCACTACTGCAGTGTCTTATACCCACTACTGCAGTGACTTATACCAACTACTGCAGTCTTATACCCACTACTGCAGTGTCTTATACCCACTACTGCAGTGTCTTATACCCACCACTGCAGTGTCTTATACCCACCACTGCAGTGTCTTATACCCACCGCTGCAGTGTCCTATACCCACCGCTGCAGTGTATTATACCCACCACTGCAGTGTCTTATACCCACCGCTGCAGTGTCTTATACCCACCACTTCAGTGTCTTATACCCACCACTTCAGTGTCTTATACCCACCACTGCAGTGTCTTACCCAAAATATAACTTTTCCAGCAGAAATTAAGTTTTGTAACACGCTGTCTGCAGGTTGGGGACCACGACAGTCTGGTAGAACACAGGCGCTTAGTGTTTCATACTAGGTGATCCAGGGCATCAGGGTTTATGTTAGGTTAGGTTTCTCAGGAAACTGGACAAATGTTTCCTGATGCGGGTCTTAGTTATATGATGACCCTAAGCTGGAGTTTTCTTTTGGTCATCTGACCGAGGCCTTCCGCTGGCTTACCCGTCCACCCTTTAAAAAGTATGGTTATGATTATAAGCCTTATTATTGCTTGCTGTGACATCAGGGAGAGATAGTGAGGGGTAAAGGGGTAAAGGGGAAGGGGAGTGATAAACAAGCCTGATAAATAAAAAAAAAACAGTGTTTGACTTTACTGGATTATTCAAGGGGGATATTCTACAAAATTTACTGTACAAGACCCATGTAAAAGTTGTGTGTGATGTGTCAGTGCTGACTCCACACTTCACTGTGTGTGATGTGTCAGTGCTGACTCCACACTTCACTGTGTGTGATGTGTCAGTGCTGACTCCACACTTCACTGTGTGTGATGTGTCAGTGCTGACTCCACACTTCACTGTGTGTGATGTGTCAGTGCTGACTCCACACTTCACTGTGTGTGATGTGTCAGTGCTGACTCCACACTTCACTGTGTGTGATGTGTCAGTGCTGACTCCACACTTCACTGTGTGTGATGTGTCAGTGCTGACTCCACACTTCACTGTGTGTGATGTGTCAGTGCTGACTCCACACTTCACTGTGTGTGATGTGTCAGTGCTGACTCCACACTTCACTGTGTGTGATGTGTCAGTGCTGACTCCACACTTCACTGTGTGTGATGTGTCAGTGCTGACTCCACACTTCACTGTGTGTGATGTGTCAGTGCTGACTCCACACTTCACTGTGTGTGATGTGTCAGTGCTGACTCCACACTTCACTGTGTGTGATGTGTCAGTGCTGACTCCACACTTCACTGTGTGTGATGTGTCAGTGCTGACTCCACACTTCACTGTGTGTGATGTGTCAGTGCTGACTCCACACTTCACTGTGTGTGATGTGTCAGTGCTGACTCCACACTTCACTGTGTGTGATGTGTCAGTGCTGACTCCACACTTCACTGTGTGTGATGTGTCAGTGCTGACTCCACACTTCACTGTGTGTGATGTGTCAGTGCTGACTCCACACTTCACTGTGTGTGATGTGTCAGTGCTGACTCCACACTTCACTGTGTGTGATGTGTCAGTGCTGACTCCACACTTCACTGTGTGTGATGTGTCAGTGCTGACTCCACACTTCACTGTGTGTGATGTGTCAGTGCTGACTCCACACTTCACTGTGTGTGATGTGTCAGTGCTGACTCCACACTTCACTGTGTGTGATGTGTCAGTGCTGACTCCACACTTCACTGTGTGTGATGTGTCAGTGCTGACTCCACACTTCACTGTGTGTGATGTGTCAGTGCTGACTCCACACTTCACTGTGTGTGATGTGTCAGTGCTGACTCCACACTTCACTGTGTGTGATGTGTCAGTGCTGACTCCACACTTCACTGTGTGTGATGTGTCAGTGCTGACTCCACACTTCACTGTGTGTGATGTGTCAGTGCTGACTCCACACTTCACTGTGTGTGATGTGTCAGTGCTGACTCCACACTTCACTGTGTGTGATGTGTCAGTGCTGACTCCACACTTCACTGTGTGTGATGTGTCAGTGCTGACTCCACACTTCACTGTGTGTGATGTGTCAGTGCTGACTCCACACTTCACTGTGTGTGATGTGTCAGTGCTGACTCCACACTTCACTGTGTGTGATGTGTCAGTGCTGACTCCACACTTCACTGTGTGTGATGTGTCAGTGCTGACTCCACACTTCACTGTGTGTGATGTGTCAGTGCTGACTCCACACTTCACTGTGTGTGATGTGTCAGTGCTGACTCCACACTTCACTGTGTGTGATGTGTCAGTGCTGACTCCACACTTCACTGTGTGTATGTGTCAGTGCTGACTCCACACTTCACTGTGTGTGATGTGTCAGTGCTGACTCCACACTTCACTGTGTGTGATGTGTCAGTGCTGACTCCACACTTCACTGTGTGTGATGTGTCAGTGCTGACTCCACACTTCACTGTGTGTGATGTGTCAGTGCTGACTCCACACTTCACTGTGTGTGATGTGTCAGTGCTGACTCCACACTTCACTGTGTGTGATGTGTCAGTGCTGACTCCACACTTCACTGTGTGTGATGTGTCAGTGCTGACTCCACACTTCACTGTGTGTGATGTGTCAGTGCTGACTCCACACTTCACTGTGTGGATGTGTCAGTGCTGACTCCACACTTCACTGTGTGTGATGTGTCAGTGCTGACTCCACACTTCACTGTGTGATGTGTCAGTGCTGACTCCACACTTCACTGTGTGATGTGTCAGTGCTGACTCCACACTTCACTGTGTGTGATGTGTCAGTGCTGACTCCACACTTCACTGTGTGTGATGTGTCAGTGCTGACTCCACACTTCACTGTGTGTGATGTGTCAGTGCTGACTCCACACTTCACTGTGTGTGATGTGTCAGTGCTGACTCCACACTTCACTGTGTGTGATGTGTCAGTGCTGACTCCACACTTCACTGTGTGTGATGTGTCAGTGCTGACTCCACACTTCACTGTGTGTGATGTGTCAGTGCTGACTCCACACTTCACTGTGTGTGATGTGTCAGTGCTGACTCCACACTTCACTGTGTGTGATGTGTCAGTGCTGACTCCACACTTCAGGTGCTGAATATTGTTGTTGTTGCTGCTGTCGTATTGCTGATGTATTGTTGTGGCTGCTCTTGTATTTCTGATGTATTGTTGTTGTTGATGTATTTTTGATGCACTGTAGTTGATAATGCTGTTGTATTGTTGATAATATTCTTGTATTGCTAATGTATTGTTGTTGTTGTTGCTGCTATTGTATTTTTGATGCACTGTTGTTGATGATGCTCTTGTATTGTTGATCTACTGTTGTTATTGCTGCTGCTGTTGCATTGTTGTTGATGATGGTCTTGTACTGTTGATGTATTGTTGTTGATGCTGCTGTTGTATTTTTAATGCATTGTTGTTTTTGCTGTTGTATTGTTGCTGATGCTGCTGTTGTATTGCTGATGTATTTTTGTTAATGCTGCTATTGTATTGCTAACGTTGATGCTTCTGTTGTATTGTTGTCGTTGTGTATTGTTACTGCTGCTGCTGCTGTTGTATTGTGGTTGTTGCTGCTGTTGTACTGTTGATGTTGTATTGTTGATGATGATGTTGTATTATTGTTGTTGATGATGTTGTATTATTGTTGTTGATGCTGCTGTTGTATTGTTGTTGATACTGTTGCAATATTGCTGATAATACTATTTTATTGTTAATACTACTGTATTATTGTAGAATTTGCTGTTGTATTGTTAATGTACTGCTATTGCATTATCGTTGATGCTGCTATTGTAGTGCTGATGCTGCTATTGCATTGTTGTTGATACTGCAGCAGCAGCAGCAGCAAAACAGCAGCAACAACAACAGAAGTGCCTCCATAAGCTAAGATGAATTATGGAAACGCATAAGTTGGCGACTATCCATCAGTGTTGTGATGGTGGTGCACCCTCACCCCTCCACACCCTCACCCCTCCACACCCTCACCCCTCCACACCCTCACCCCTCCACACCCTCACCCCTCCACACCCTCACCCCTCCACACCCTCACCCCTCCACACCCTCACCCCTCCACACCCTCACCCCTCCACACACCTTCACCTCACCCTCCACACACCCTCACCCCTCCACACCCTCACCTCACCCTCCACACACCTCACCTCACCCTCCACACACCTCACCCTCCATACACCCTCACCCTCCACACACCCTCACCTCACCCTCCCACCCTCACCCTCCCACACCCTACCCCTCACACACCTCACCCTCCATACACCCTCACCCCTCACACACCTCACCCTCTACACCCTCACCCTCCACACACCCTCACCCTCCACCCACCCTCACCCTCCACACCCTCACCCTCACCCTCCACACACCCTCACCCTCCACACACCCTCACCCTCACCCTCACCCCTCACCTCACACCCTCACCCTCCACACCCTCACCCTCTCACACACCCTCACCCTCCAAACACCCTCACCCTCCACACACCCTCACCCTTCCACACACCTCACCCTCATCCGTCCACACACCCTCACCCTCCAAACACCCTCACCCTCGAAACACCCTCACCCCCCACCTCACCTCACCTCCATCACCCTCACCCTCCATACACCCTCACCCTCCACACACCCTACTCACCCTTCCACACACCCTACTCACCCTTCCACACACCCTACTCACCCTTCCACACACCCTACTCACCCTTCCACACACCCTCACCCTCCACACACCCTCACCTCACCCTCCACACACCCTCACCCTCACCCTCCACACACCCTCACCCTCCACACACCCTCACCTCTCCACACACCCTCACCCTCCACACACCCTCACCCTCCACACACCCTCACCCTCCACATACCCTCACCCTCCATACACCCTCACCCCTCCACACACCCTCACCCTCCATACACCCTCACCCCTCTACACACCCTCACCTTTCCACACACCCTCACCCTCACACCCTCCACACACCCTCACCCCTCCACACACCCTCAACCCTCCATACACTCTCACCCCTCCATACACCCTCACCCCTCCACACACCTCACCCTCCACCCCTCACCCTCCACACACCCTCACCCTCCACACACCCTACTCACCTTTCCACACACCCTCACCCTCACACCCTCCACACATCCTCACCCCTCCACACACCCTCACCTCACCCCTCCACACACCCACACCCCACCCCTCCACACACCCACACCCCACCCCTCCACACACCCACACCCCACCCCTCCACTCACCCCACACCCCTCCACACACCCACACTTCACACACACCCTCTCCCCTCCACGCACCTTCACACCCTCACCCCTCCATACACCACACTACACCCCCACACACTAGACACCCACAACCCCCAACGTTTATCTTGCTTCTCTAGAACTACAACTCCTGCCATCTACCAGCGTCATCCTCAACCCAACTCTCCACTCAACCCTCTCACCCCCCACACTTATCTATCCTCACACCCACAAAGCCTACACTACTGCCCACACCACTGCCTATACCACCGTCCACACCACCGCCGCCCACACTACTGCCGCCCACACCACTGCCGCCCACACCACTGCCGCTCACACCACCGCCGCCCACACCACCGCCGCCCACACCACCGCCGCCCACACCGAGTTTCAAACTACTCTCACAACTTAGTAAATTTCATTCGCATTATCAAGCCCGTTGAGTTAGCAAACCGGGATAAGCCATAAAAGCCACTCTGGCTTGTTTCCACTGGACGGGTCATTTAATTTTCTTCCGCCCCCCCCAGGATGCGACCCACAACAGCTTGCACCAGGTACCTACTGACTACATTGGTGAACAAGGGCAGCAGGAGTACGGAAACATGCCCAATGTTTCCACTCGTGCCAGAATCAAACCCTGGTCCTTCTGGTGTAATCTCAAGGCTGGAGCCACAACCACCACTGACAACACTGCAACTGACCACCACTAACAACACAGCATCTGACTACCACTGACAACACAGCAACCGACCACCACTGACAACACACCATCTGACCACCACTGACAACAAACCATCTGACCACCACTGACAACACACCATCTGACCCCCACTGACAACAAACCATCTGACCACCACTGACCACACACCATCTGACCACCACTGACAACACACCATCTGACCACCACTGACAACACACCATCTGACCCCCACTGACAACACACCATCTGACCACCACTGACAACACACCATCTGACCACCACTGACAACACACCATCTGACCACCACTGACAACACACCATCTGACCACCACTGACAACAAACCATCTGACCACCACTGACAACACACCATCTGACCACCACTGACAACACACCATCTGACCACCACTGACAACACACCATCTGACCACCACTGACAACACACCATCTGACCCCCACTGACAACAAACCATCTGACCACCACTGACAACAAACCATCTGACCCCCACTGACAACAAACCATCTGACCACCACTGACAACACACCATCTGACCCCCTCTGACAACAAACCATCTGACCACCACTGACAACAAACCATCTGACCACCACTGACAACACACCATCTGACCCCCACTGACAACAAACCATCTGACCACCACTGACCACACACCATCTGACCACCACTGACAACACACCATCTGACCAAAACTGACAACACACCATCTGACTACCACTGACAACACACCATCTGACCACCACTGACAACACAACATCTGACTACCACTGACAACAAACCATCTGACCACCACTGACAACAAACCATCTGACCACCACTGACAACACACCACCTGACCACCACTGACAACACTCCTAGTGACCTCCCTCACTGGCCACAATCCTACCTCAACCATTATCCACAATACCTATTATCCTCAGGCTGGTCCGAATAAACAGAAATGAACGGGGACTCGAACTGGTGTACACTCGAGTAAAGGACCCAAAGTTGTACCATTCAGCGATATTATAACTTAATATATTTAATAGATATAATCATAACCATAATTTTGAAAGGGTTGGACGGGTAAGCCAGTGAAAGGTCTCGGTCAGATGACCAAAATACAAAGTCACACTAACCTTTCTTTGTATTGGACTAATGAAGCCACTGTGGGGCGAAACGTTCCCACAGTAAAGATACCCAAGTGTTACACATGTGTCTAATTTAAAAACTTGTCTGTTCTGTGAACCATATATCTACTCTCCTTGAAACTCCTTCATTCCTTTCTAAGTTACCTTTATTCTTTATCTTTCTATGTCGTCGTTATTCTGGTTCTTGTTGTTAGTTTCTTTACGGTTAAAACCTTATCACTGTTAGTTTAACTGCCATTTTTGTTGTACCGTCTACCATACGCCCCATAAACATGGCACCATGATGGTACACTCTTACCTTGGGTATATGATGGTATGCTGTCACTACTGACACCATTCCTACTCGCTGCCATTATGGGAGAGCACTGCTACCATGGCACAGTGATCGCAAGCTGCCGATGAGGAACCGTCATGATATGCTAACCACCATGGCACCATGATACAATTCTTCCACCCTGGCACCATGATAGAACGCTGCCACCCTGGCACCATGATAGAACGCTACCACCATGGCACCACGATAGAATTCTTCCACTCTGGCACCATGATAGAACGTTGCCACCCTTGCACCATGATAACACGCTGCCACCATGGCACGACAATAACACGCTGCCACCATGGCACCACGATAGAAATCTTCCACCCTGGCACCATGACATCACGCTGCTATAACAGGGAGCATCATCACTGGTAAAAGTTCTTGGGTAAATTTGCTCACCGTGTCTCAGCTGACACCTTCACACGCCAATAAAATATTGCTGGTCTCAGTGTCTTTAACAGGGTAGTGATGAGAGAGTGCAAAAGAAGAGCGGATGAAAGAATGGGAGAGGATCTGTCAAGAAATTTTGCTGAAAACAAGAAAAAAATTTGGAGTGAGATAAACAAGGTAAGAAAGCCTAGGGAACGAATGGATTTGTCAGTTAAAAACAGAGTAGGGGAGTTAGTAGATGGGGAGCTGGAGGTATTGGGTAGATGGCGGGAATATTTTGAGGAACTTTTAAATGTCGATGAAAAGAGGGAGGCGGTAATTTCATGTACTGGCCAGGGAGGTACAACATCGTTTAGGAGTGAAGAAGAGCAGGATGTGAGTGTGGGGGAGGTGCGTGAGGCATTACGTAGAATGAAAGGGGTAAAGCAGCTGGAATTGACGGAATCATGACAGAAATGTTAAAAGCAGGGGGGGATATAGTGCTGGAGTGGTTGGTATTTTTGTTTAATAAATGTATGAAAGAGGGGAAGGTACCTAGGGATTGGCAGCGAGCATGTATAGTTCCTTTATATAAAGGGAAGGGGGATAAAAGAGAGTGTAAAAATTATAGGGGAATAAGTTTACTGAGTATACCAGGTAAAGTGTATGGCAGGGTTATTATTGAAAGAATTAGAGGTAAGACAGAGAGTAGGATTGCAGATGAGCAAGGAGGCTTTAGAGGGGGTAGGGGATGTGTAGATCAAGTGTTTACAGTGAAGCATATATGTGAACAGTATTTAGATAAAGGTAGAGAAGTTTTTATTGCATTTATGGATTTAGAAAAGGCATATGATAGAGTGGATAGGGGAGCAATGTGGCAAATGTTGCAAGTGTATGGAATAGGTAGTAAGTTACTGAAGGCTGTAAAGAGTTTTTATGAGGATAGTGAGGCTCAGGTTAGGGTGTGTAGGAGAGAGGGAGATTACTTCCCGGTAAAAGTAGGTCTTAGACAGGGTTGTGTAATGTCACCATGGTTGTTTAATATATTTATAGATGGGGTTGTAAAAGAAGTAAATGCTAGGGTGTTGGGGAGAGGGGTGGGATTAAATTATGGAGAATTAAATGCAAATGGGAGTTGACACAGTTACTTTTTGCTGATGATACTGTGCTTATGGGAGATTCTAAAGAAAAGTTGCAAAGGTTAGTGGACGAGTTTGGGAGAGTGTGTAAAGGTAGAAAGTTAAAAGTGAACATAGATAAGAGTAAGGTGATGAGGGTATCAAACGATTTAAATAAAGAAAAATGGATATCACATTGGAGAGAGGGATTATGGAAGAAGTAAATGTTTTCAGATATTTGGGAGTTGATGTGTCAGCAGATGGGTTTATGAAGGATGAGGTTAACCATAGAATTGATGAAGGAAAAAGGTGAGTGGTGCATTGAGGTATCTGTGGAGACAAAAACGTTATCCATGGAGGCAAAGAAGGGAATGTACGAAAGTATAGTGGTACCAACACTCTTATATGGGTGTGAAGCATGGGTTGCAAATGCTGCAGCGAGGAGGAGGCTGGAGGCAGTGGAGATGTCCTGTCTAAGGGCAATGTGTGGTGTAAATATTATGCAGAAAATTCGGAATGTGGAAATTAGGAGAAGGTGTGGAGTTACTAAAAGTATTTGTCAGAGGGCTGAAGAGGGGTTGTTGAGGTGGTTTGGTCATTTAGAGAGAATGGATCAAAGTAGAATGACTTGGAGAGCGTATAAATCTGTAGGGGAAGGAAGGCGGGGTAGGGGTCGTCCTAGAAAAGGTTGGAGGGAAGGGGTAAAGGAGGTTTTGTGGGCGAGGGGCTTGGACTTCCAGCAAGCATGTGTGAGCGTGTTAGATAGGAGTGAATGGAGACGAATGGTTTTGGGACATGACGATCTGTTGGAGTGTGAGCAGGGTAACATTGTGTGAAGGGATTCAGGGAAACCAGTTAATTGATTTAGTTGGACTTGAGTCCTGGAAATGGGAAGTACAATGCCTGCACTTTAAAGGAGGGGTCTGAGATAGTGACAGCTGGGAGGGACTTTTCTCAGCTGTAGTATCTGAGCTCCTCTGCAAAGACAGTGATTATGTATGAGTGTGGTGAAAGTGTTGAATGATGATGAAAGTTTTTTCTTTTTGGGGATTTTCTTTCTTTTTGGGTCACCCTGCCTCGGTGGGAGACGGCCGACTTGTTGAAAAAAAAAAAAAAAAAAAAAAATATATATATATATATATAATGAAATCTTATGTACAGAAATTTTTTGTCCATTGGAAAATATAAATGAAAAAATCCCTAACGTTCACACAAGACTAGACCTTTTTTATAAACCTGGAAAGAATAATAGGTATTCATTAGAAGATTAATGGTGCTATTTAAGATGATAATTTGTCAGTTGTGTTGTGGCGCACACTCAAGTTAGTGTCAACCCGAGGCGCACTCAAGTTAGTGTCAACCCGAGGCGCACTCAAGTTAGTGTCAACCCGAGGCGCACTCAAGTTAGTGTCAACCCGAGGCGCACTCTCATCTGTTTGATTTATAGTTCTAAGGTTGAGTAAGGAGAGAGCAAGCCAGGGTTTACCACTCTCCATATTTGGTTTCACTCTCATCTTGACTGGCGTCCAGGTGCTTACCCTCTGCTAGGTTCTTCCCTTGACCCCTGACCTTGCTTGATCTTGATATTTCGCAGCACGACCCAGTACGAGTCAGCGTAACCAGATTCGACACCCAGTAAGCCTGAAGAGAATTTAACATGACCCAGTACGAGTCGGAGTTATCAAACATAATTCAACGTAACAGAACATGACTTTCCATTACCACAAATGACTGAGAACGACCGATTTACTAGGTAGAATGACCTATATTGACATAGGATGACCCAGGACCCTCCAGGATGGCTCCACCACACCTTCTGTCCTGACACTCACTATAAATAGCCAGACGGTCTCCTGCGACAGAACTCTAGCACGTGAAGGTAAATATTCATGGGCGAGTAAGAGGCTTTTGACTAGTCTTCCAGATGACACTGTTTTCTGCCTCGGTTCCTGGAAGACTAAGCCAGCGAGAAGGCGAGACGGGAGCGAGAGGAAATAGATGGATGGAAAGAGGGATGGAGTGAGGGAGAAACGGGAGGGAATGAAGAAGGAAATAAGGAATACGAGTCTTGCTCATTCTTGAGGTACTGATGTCCCTGAGGTCACCGCTACATGGCCCACACTGTCGAGTATTCTAAGATGTACAAACTAGAGGTCCTTGCTGCAGCAGTTACCACACTACCTCACCAGGTACCACAGTACCATACCACCTTGTATCATTAACTTCGTTCTCCTCCTCCCTCTGATATAACAACTTTTAATTCCCAAAACATCAACTTTGACCTGTGTACTCCTGCCTCTTGCTCTAGGTACCACAAGCTATTGGTCACCCACTACCATCTCTGACTGGTACCTGCTTCTCCCCAGGTACCACAAGCTGTTGGTCACCCACTACCATCTCTGACTGGTACCTGCTTCTCCTCCCCAGGTACCACAAGCTGCTGGTCACCCACTACCATCTCTGACTGGTACCTGCTTCTCCTCCCCAGGTACCACAAGCTGCTGGTCACCCACTACCATCTCTGACTGGTACCTGCTTCTCCTCCCCAGGTACCACAAGCTGCTGGTCACCCACTACCATCTCTGACTGGTACCTACTTCTCCTCCCCAGGTACCACAAGCTGCTGGTCACCCACTACCATCTCTGACTGGTACCTGCTTCTCCTCCCCAGGTACCACAAGCTGCGGGTTATCACCAACTACTTCGTAGTGTCGATGGCCCTGGCGGACATGCTGGTGGCCCTCATGGCCATGGTCTTCAACGCCTCGGTCCAGCTGACAGACACATGGCTCTTCGGCCCTCTCATGTGTGATCTCTGGAACTCTATGGACGTGTACTTCTCCACTGTCTCTATCCTCCACCTCTGCTGCATATCCATAGACAGGTGAGTGCTCTATCCTTCACCTGTATTGATATAGACAGGTGAGTGCTCTATCCATCACCTGTATTGATATAGACAGGTGAGTGCTCTATCCTTCACCTGTATTGATATAGACAGGTGAGTTCATCTTTACCTGTATTGATGAGTGAGTGCTCTATCCTTCACCTGTATTGATATAGACAGGTGAGTGCTCTATCCTTCACCTGTATTGATATAGACAGGTGAGTGCTCTATCCATCACCTGTATTGATATAGACAGGTGAGTGCTCTATCCATCACCTGTATTGATATAGACAGGTGAGTGCTCTATCCTTCACCTGTATTGATATAGACAGGTGAGTGCTCTATCCATCACCTGTATTGATATAGACAGGTGAGTGCTCTATCCTTCACCTGTATTGATATAGACAGGCGAGTGCTCTATCCATCACCTGTATTGATATAGACAGGTGAATGCTCTATCCATCACCTGTATTGATATAGACAGGTGAGTGCTCTATCCTTCACCTGTATTGATATAGACAGGTGAGTGCTCTATCCATCACCTGTATTGATATAGACAGGTGAGTGCTCTATCCTTCATCCACTAAAAATACACAAAGAGAATGTAGAAAATGTAAAATAATGTTGAATAATGTTGAGGTCTGGTCTCAGACCGGGCCGCGGGGGCGTTGACCCCCGAAACCCTCTCCAGGTAAACTCCAGGTAATATAAGATAAAGAGAATGAAAGATGCTTAATAAAATCTGAAAAGAGAAATTTAAACATAATGGATACTTACTTTTTTAGTCGTTTCATAATTTGGCAAATTAATAATAGTCTCCCATTGTTATTATAAATAAAACAAATGCTGCCATCACCTTTGTTTTATTATTGTGTTTATTAATATAAACTGTCATAAGGTTTATGTGATATTTGCTGTGTTTGATGGTATACTGTGGATGGATACTATGTCTGATCCATGGATACTGTGTCTGATCTATGGATACTGTGTTTGACCCATGAATACTGTCTGATCCATGGATACTATGTCTGATCCATGGATACTGCGTCTGATCCATGGATACTGCGTCTGATCCATGGATACTGTGTCTGATCTATAGATACTGTGTCTGACCCATGAATACTATGTCTGATCCATGGATACTATGTCTGATCCATGATACTATGTCTGATCCATGATACTATGTCTGATCCATGATACTATGTCTGATCCATGATACTATGTCTGATCCATGGATACTATGTCTGATCCATGGATACTATGTCTGATACATGATACTATATCTGATCCATGATACTATGTCTGATCCATGATACTATGTCTGATCCATGATACTATGTCTGATCCATGATGCTATGTCTGATCCATGGATACTATGTCTGATCCATGGATACTATGTCTGATCCATGGATACTATGTCTGATCCATGATACTATGTCTGATCCATGGATACTGTGTCTGATCTATGGATACTGTGTTTGACCCATGAATACTATGTCTGATCCATGGATACTATGTCTGATCCATGGATACTATGTCTGATCCATGGATACTGCGTCTGATCCATGGATACTGTGTCTGATCTATAGATACTGTCTGACCCATGAATACTGTCTGATCTATGGATACTATGTCTGATCCATGATACTATGTCTGATCCATGATACTATGTCTGATCCATGGATACTATGTCTGATCCATGGATACTATGTCTGATCCATGATACTATGTCTGATCCATGAAACTATGTCTGATCCATGGATACTATGTCTGATCCATGATACTATGTCTGATCCATGATGCTATGTCTGATCCATGATGCTATGTCTGATCCATGAAACTATGTCTGATCCATGATACTATGTCTGATCCATGATGCTATGTCTGATCCATGATGCTATGTCTGATCCATGAAACTATGTCTGATCCATGGATACTATGTCTGATCCATGGATACTATGTCTGATCCATGGATACTGTGTCTGATCTATGGATACTGTGTTTGACCCATGAATACTATGTCTGATCCATGGATACTATGTCTGATCCATGGATACTATGTCTGATCCATGATACTATGCCTGATCCATGATGCTATGTCTGATCCATGAAACTATGTCTGATCCATGGATACTATGATCCATGATACTATGTCTGATCCATGATACTATGTCTGATCCATGAAACTATGTCTGATCCATGGATACTATGTCTGATCCATGATACTATGTCTGATCCATGATAACTATGTCTGATCCATGGATACTATGTCTGATCCATGATACTATGTCTGATCCATGATACTATGTCTGATCCATGATACTATGTCTGATCCATGGATACTATGTCTGATCCATGGATACTATGTCTGATCCATGGATACTATGTCTGATCCATGATACTATGTCTGATCCATGATACTATGTCTGATCCATGATACTATGTCTGATCCATGATACTATGTCTGATCCATGATACTATGTCTGATCCATGATGCTATGTCTGATCCATGATGCTATGTCTGATCCATGGATACTATGTCTGATCCATGATACTATGTCTGATCAATGATACTATGTCTGATCCATGGATACTGCGTCTGATCCATGGATTGTAAATATATGAACCATAGATATTTCCTCTTAGATACACAAACACTGAAAATTTCAAGACGATCAGAAGACACATTCTCCAGAATAAATCAGTATTACAATTTATTCAATAAAATCGGCATCTTGGATTTTACACAACGCTCTGTGAGGCTTCCTCTCTCTCACACACTCCAAAAGTTGAAGGAGACCGGTAGAGTCATTCTCTAGCTACTGCAGATCTAGGCGAGTACAAGTAGGAAGCGCGTTTGTCTCCCACTTACAAGACGGAGGATTGAGCCTCCACCACGCCTTGCGCTGAATGGCCCACATGGGTTTAGCGCTGAACATTATTATTAATTATCCACTTACTGCAAGGAAACAGATCAGCCCAGATCAACTATGTAAATGATGCAGATTGTGCCTACCCAGCCTAAATCTTTACCTTTGATGCGTCACGCGGCTAAGTCTGAAGCCGTTCGGAAGATGCGTTTTCAAGATATTCTGTGGAAACACAGGTAAGTAATCCAGAACATCCTGGGATGGGATTCCAGGTTCCTGGATTGGATTCAACTAATGACCTGATTGGACAATCAACTGATCAGTCATCACCCACACCCAGTCCTCTATTTTACACATGCTTTTATACTCAATCCGAGCCTTCCTTTATGTAGGATAGACGAGCGCGCGAAGTATGAAACCGACCGGGGTAATCATTAACAGGTTATGGCACTGAGAGCGCTGTGTTGTTTGCACGCATAAAATAAGTACACTAAGTTACACAATACACACACACACACACACACACACATGATTAATGTTTGAAACCGATCAGATAAAATATTTCTAAGTTCTCGCACTAAATCTTGGAGGTTCTTGAGGAAGGAAAAAACAATCAACCACTGCAGTTATTCTCTTTAAAGGGAAACTCAGGTATCCTCTTCAGAGGGATACTGGAGTATCGTCCTGAGAGATACTTAGGTATCCATTTCAGAAGTATACTCTTTAAAGGTATACTTAGGTATCCTCTTTAAAGAAACATTCAAGTATCCTCTTCAGTGGCATACTTACGTACCTTGAGAGGAATACTTTAATATCCTCTTCAGAGTAATGTTTACATCTGGCGGGATACCTTCCCAAATTTGAGATGCAGTTAACGTCAGCGATCACGATGCACAGTCTAACACATCTGAGTATCAAAAAACAAAAAAAACATAAAAATCCTCAGTACTTTTTTTGGGTTAAAGAAGACAGAAAGCGAAGTAGAGCGTGGAGGTTCCTCCCTCACAACACTGCAACAGCTGTTCAACCAAAACAAATCAAGTAGCAGTCGGAAGGGAACGAAAAAGCAACGAGATTTGTTTTGGGTCCCTGCTTTTGATTCTCTTAGAAAGGTAATTATTACCTTCCCCTCCCCGTATCCCATAACCCCAGCCACCTCTATCTCAGTGAACCCAGGAGGCACAGTGCATAAGAACATAAGAAAGCAGGAACACTGCAGCAGGCCTACTGACCCATGCGAGGCAGGTCCCTGTCACTCCCCGGCTTAGACCAATGACCACCTAGTCAGGTCCCTGAAGAGGCACGGGAGCTGCAGTTCAACCTCAAAGAGACCCAAGAGGAATAAGGTGAACTCTCCCAAGAGGTCCTGGAGCTGGAACATAAGAATGGAGGAACACTACAGCAGGCTTGCTGGCCCTTACTAGGCAAATCAACCGTTCCCACCCACCCCCAAGAGGGCCCGAGAGCTTTACCTCAACACCTAGCACACGTACCCTAACACCCTGTAAAGGTGCCGGAAATGATAATCAACACCTTTAAAAAGGCCAGGAACTAGAACTCAACCCCCACTTATTACTAAAAATATTACACAAATAACCCACACATAGAGAACGTTACGATGACTTTCGAAACGTGGTGGTCAAAGTTTCTCTCTTCTTTGTGTGGGTTGTTAGTGTTTTGCTCCAGTCACGGTATTGTTCCAGTCACGGTATTGTTCCAGTCACGGTATTGTGCCTAGGAATAAATATTCCTGTGAGGGATACCTAATAATGACTAAAAAAAAAATGACCCCCATCACCTAAAAAAAGGAAAAGCCCTAATGAACTTCGTCTCCGTGAAGAAGACAATAAAAGCCAGTCTTAGGCAGACAGTATCAACACACATTTACCGTCTAGTTTAAACAAACGTTTCTCACATTTACCGTCTAGTTTAAACAAACGTTTCTCACATTTACCGTCTAGTTTAAACATTAATGTCTCTCATATTTTCAAATTCAAATATTTATTTCATTGCAAGTATACATAGGTTTTGTAATTACAATCATAAACTGAAGTGCAAGGAGAGCCACTGGCATGCCATGGTGAAGTGCAAGGAGAGCCACTGACATGCCATGGTGAAGTGCAAGGAGAGCCACTGGCATGCCATGGTGAAGTGCAAGGAGAGCCACTGACATGCCATGGTGAAAAGCAAGGAGAGCCACTGACATGCCATGGTGAAGTGCAAGGAGAGCCACTGGCATGCCATGGTGAAGTGCAAGGAGAGCCACTGGCATGCCATGGTGAAGTGCAAGGAGAGCCACTGACATGCCATGGTGAAGTGCAAGGAGAGCCACTGACATGCCATGGTGAAGTGCAAGGAGAGCCACTGACATGCCATGGTGAAGTGCAAGGAGAGCCACTGACATGCCATGGTGAAGTGCAAGGAGAGCCACTGACATGCCATGGTGAAGTGCAAGGAGAGCCACTGACATGCCATGGTGAAGTGCAAGGAGAGCCACTGACATGCCATGGTGAAGTGCAAGGAGAGCCACTGACATGCCATGGTGAAGTGCAAGAAGAGCCACTGACATGCCATATTGAAGTGCAAGGAGAGCCACTGACATGCCATGGTGAAGTGCAAGGAGAGCCACTGACATGCTATGGTGAAGTGCAAGGAGAGCCACTGACATGCCATGGTGAAAAGCAAGGAGAGCCACTGACATGCCATGGTGAAGTGCAAGGAGAGCCACTGACATGCCATGGTGAAGTGCAAGGAGAGCCACTGACATGCCATGGTGAAGTGCAAGGAGAGCCACTGACATGCTATGGTGAAGTGCAAGGAGAGCCACTGACATGCCATGGTGAAAAGCAAGGAGAGCCACTGACATGCCATGGTGAAGTGCAAGGAGAGCCACTGACATGCCATGGTGAAGTGCAAGGAGAGCCACTGACATGCCATGGTGAAGTGCAAGGAGAGCCACTGACATGCCATGGCATTAAGGGCAGCTTAATCTAATGGCTTATAGACTATGAACATAATATTAGAGAAATATTGAGTTTGTTTTATTTAAATACTAGATTGTACAAATTACAATATGATGATATTACATTGTTCAAATTACAATTTGATGATATTACATTGTTCAAATTACAATATGATGATAGTACATTGTAGTAAGTGTTTAGTAGGATGGTAATATAATAGTAAAAATTGAAATTATCTTAAGGGAAATAACATTGAATTCCAGATTCTGGGGCCCTTTATGTGCATAGAATTTTTACATAGGTTGATATGGACTCGAGGTATATCAAAAAGTGATCTGTGTCTTCGGGATATGCTAGTTACTTCCTCAGTTGGGAATGAAATTTGCTACACAAAAGACCACGGCCGGAGAGGCAAATAGAGCCAGCTTCCTCAGCATCAGATATATATATATATATATATATATATATATATATATATATATATATATATATATATATATATATTATATATATATATATATATATATATTATAATTTTTTATTATTAACCCATCGGCCGTTTCCCACCAAGGCAGGGTGAGCCGACAAAGAAAAACTTTTACCATCATTCACTCCATCACTGTCTTGCCAGATGCGAGCTTACACTACAGCTACAAAACTGCAAAATTAACACCCCTCCTTCAGAGTGCCGGCGCTGTACTTCCCATCTCCAGGAATCAAGTCAGGCCTGCCGGTTTCCCTGAAACCCTTCATAAATGTTACCTTGCCTACACTCCAACAGCACGTCAAGTCCTAAAAACCATTTGTCTCCATTTGCTCCTATCTAACACGCACACGCACGCTTGCTGGAAGTCCAAGCCCCTCGCACACGAAACCTCTTTTACCCCCTCCCTCCAACCTTTTCTAGGCCGACCCCTACCCCGCCTTCCCTTCACTACAGATTTATACACTCTCGAAGTCATTCTATTTTGCTCCACATATATATATATATATATATATATATATATATATATATATATATATATATATATATATATATATATATATATATATTTATATATATATATAGGATGGGGTCCACCTCTGGTACAAATTGTGGGACCCATAGCCTCGGAGAAGTGGATAAAAAGGCTTCAAGGAAGAATATTTGGATTTCATCCTGAAGCCATTTGAATATTCCAATTTCCCTACCAAACCATCTTTTTTTTTTTTTTACCAATAGGTATATTTTATTACATAATATGGTACAAATGATTTAAGAGATACATTGTTGATATAAAGATGGCATATACAGTACACGAGGTGTGAGAGATACATGTCTAGTACATATTGTTACATGTTTGTCACTGATTATAATGCGAAAATCTCATCCAGCTCCTCAGAGCTGGGGCGCGTGCCCAAAATACAGCATGCATTACCCCTCTGAACAGCAGCGCTGAGTCGCTGGAACAGAAAACTAGCTGCCCTGGGATCCCTAGTTACCCTGTTGAGTCTTTTGTCCAGCTCCTTGAGGAACTTAGATGCACTCTTTCCCCATGAGCCTATGGGAACAAACATATAATGATGGGCAAGTTCACCATATTTTCTCGACTTCTGGGACTCCCTGAAGGTGGCAGCTGCCCCTCCTTCCTCCCTGGTGTATTGGAGATAGGTATCAGCCAAGGTAGATGCATATGTGTAGTCCCACACCACCTGCTTGCCGTCTGTCCAGGCTTGAAGGGTGATACCATCTGGACGCTTTTGGCTGCCATCAGATCTGCATAGTTGGGGTGGCTCCCTTACTGCTGGGCATCCGGCTGTTGTGAGGCTCCTCTTGATAATGTTATTAACCTCTTCATGTCTTGAAATCTTTCCCTCGGATTTACGACACTCAAGACCATGGTACCTGAATCGGTCTGCTGCTTCACTGCCACAAATACACCTGTGTTCGGCGAGAATAGGGGCGGCAAGTCGAAGGGCAACACCAATGCGGATGGTCTGTGGGTCGAGGCGTGTGCCAAGGCTGGAGTTGGGAACAGCCAAAAGAAAGTCCCCTGCATGATGAGCTCTCACTGCAAGGAGGCGGGCTCTATCCTTCCCTGACACACTCTGAAGCATTGCTGAGGCTATATTTTTTCTCTACTATTGGGCCATCGCAGTGCGACTGTTTGTAGTTGTTGGGGGGAGCAGGCCTGGTTTCAGAGCCTGTTAAATTATCCCAGATCCTGGCTCCGTCAACAAACTTTTGGTCATGGATTCGTGTCCCTAAGATGTTCAGGGAGAATTGCTGCTACAAGCCCTCTGGATGCAATGCATGAAGACAGAAAAGCAGGTAGAGCAATCTGAGATGACTTGCAGACACCAATGCCTCCTAGTCTGACTGGGAGGGTAGCTTGGTCCCACTGCCCATCTTCTAGAGTAAGGTTAAGTATTTTGGTAAAGATCTGCCTCAGGATACTGTCATATTCGTGCTGTATAGGGTTATCATATGAAGGAGCACATCTTAGGAAATATGTCAACCTGGGCAGACTCAAGCATTTTGTGAGAAGGTACAAGGCATCATGGGTGTCAAGATTGCCTATTCGTTGTTCCATTCTCCTCAATTCTTCCAGTTTCTTCCTGAGAATTGTGTCAATGGCATCGCTTCCTATTAGTAGGGGCAATGACTGATGTTCCTGGTAGTTTTGATATCACTGCATCTATCACTTGTTGATTGACTGAGATGATTTCACATTTGGATTGATTCAGGATGAGACCCATTTCCTGTCGCCGTGTCATCACCTGTGTAAGATCATCTAGAAGGGACTCCTTTGTACCTTCTAGTGTGCCATCATCCAGGAACCAGATGTTTAGCTCACTGGTCAGTCTGACTGTGATTTCCCTAACTGCTCTACAGAAGAGAAATGGTGCGAGAGGGTCCCCTTGCTGGACACCCTCTGATGATGTGATTTCATGCTCTCCAAACAGGAGCATTGATTCCTTGCTATATCCAGCTGAAACAAAAGGGAAGAGACCTGGGAAATGTTCTTGTACAGATGCTAATACTACGTCTCTTTTCAGGAGATTAAATGCATTCTTGAAATCTAATTTTCCCACTGCATTGTCCTCAGGCAGGGTGTCGATATACACCCTTGTTGCATGAACCGCTGCTTCACTTCCTTGAGAGACCCCAAAGCCAAGCTGGTTTGGTTGAAGCATGATGGCTGCCTCTGAGCGAATACTTCTGACAGCAGCTTTAGAAACGAGGCGGCGAAACGTGTTGCCCACTGCGATTGGCCTCATAAGAAAGATTTTAAAAGCATTAAGGATAGGTTTTGTGCCCGTTTTTTCTGATCCTGGTAACGTGAACTGATCAATTCATGCTTACCAGAGATATTTAAAAAACTGGAGACTGTCAACCAGCCAAGGTGTTAATAAAACAATTACCACTCATTTATAATAATAATCTCAGTAACAATATAATAAAATATTAATAACAATAATAGTCATAATAATAATAATAAGAATATTAATACAAGAGGTCTCCGCTTATACAGCAGGTTAGGTTCCAGGCTACTGCTGTAAAGCGAAATATAGCCTTTTTTTTTTTTCCACTTCAAATAAATATAAAAGCTTGATAATACATTTACACTATCAACTAAGTGAGTAATATAGCTAGGCCTAAAAAATGCATATAGAGTACACACATTATTTAAAATATTTTCATCCTTAGACTGTAGTGAGTGTTGAATATATTTATTATAGTGAGTCTAAATAAAAGAAGAATGGGAATATTTGAAAACCGATGCATTAGCGAAACGCTTTTAAGCTAAGCGCTGTAAAGTGGGACCCTCCTGTAATAACAGTAAATATAATAATAATAATAATACCAATAATAACTATAATAATATATTAATGAATATAATTATATTAATAAAAATTATAATTATATATTAGGTGGTAAGCTAGTTGCCATGAAGATTGAAAATTGTTCCTAGTGTTCTTATAAGTGTGGTCACAAGTTCACTACCAGTGATGCTGACCACCAGTGATGCTGACCACCAGTGATGCTGACCACCAGTGATGCTGACCACCAGTGATGCTGACCACCAGTGATGCTGACCACCAGTGATGCTGACCACCAGTGATGCTGACCACCAGTGATGCTGACCACCAGTGATGCTGACACCAGTGATGCTGACCACCAGTGATGCTGACACCAGTGATGCTGACCACCAGTGATGCTGACCACCAGTGATGCTGACCACCAGTGATGCTGACCACCAGTGATGCTGACCACCAGTGATGCTGACCACCAGTGATGCTGACCACCAGTGATGCTGACCACCAGTGATGCTGACCACCAGTGATGCTGACCACCAGTGATGCTGACCACCAGTGATGCTGACCACCAGTGATGCTGACCACCAGTGATGCTGACCACCAGTGATGCTGACCACCAGTGATGCTGACCACCAGTGATGCTG
>WNWK01005651.1:115000-116964 GCA_009830355.1 Cherax destructor | reverse complement strand
ACCTGTCTTGACCTCCTGACCTGTCTTGACCTCTGACCTGGCATCTTGACCTCTGACCTGTCTTGACCTCTGACCTGTCTTGACCTCTTACCTGTCTTGACCTCTTACCTGTCAGCCTCCCTGTCTTGACCTCTTACCTGTCTTAGGCCTGCCTGTCTTGACCTCTTACCTGTCTTGACCTCCACGCCTGTGACCTCTTACCTGTCTTGACCTCTTACCTGTCTTGACCTCTTACCTGTCTTGACCTCTTACCTGTCTTGACCTCTTACTGTCTTGACCTCTTCCTGTCTTGACCTCTTACCTGTCTTTAGCCTAGCCTGCCTGAGCCAGCCTTTCTGGACCCGCTGACACTGACATATCTGGCCTCTGACCTCGTTGAGCTCTGAGTCCCATTTGACTCATGACCTCATTAGAAGAAAGGCACTGCAGGAGGCCGACTATTTATGCTAAGCCAAGTCAAGTCACATCCACCTTTCCTGACCTTGTCCTTTCCTGTTCAATGCACCCCTTTCTCTCTCTCTAAAGACGTACATGAAGTGTTATCATTAAACTGTACAAACAGAAAACAGGAATAAATAAAGGAGAAATAAATGAGTAGTAATAAATGGGATGTAAATGAGAAAGTAATGTTAAATAAAGATAAAAAATAAAGACAGTGGGATTAAAGACAATAATGTTAATTAAAGAAGAAATAAAGACAGTAATAAATAAAAGAGACTTTAAATTGTATTACACAAAAAAAAAGTAGTAGGATGGTTGGAAACTTTTTAAGCGGCACCTGGTTATCTTTATTGGAGAGACGTTTCGCCCACGCACCAGGCCTTTCATCTGAATCATTCATCATGCCTCAGAAGATGCAAGGGAAAAAAAAAAAAAAAAAGTCCTGAGACAGAGGACGGAGACTTTATATAGACAGAGAAATGGCGAGGTGCATCAGTTGAAAGAGGTCGCCACAAGTGGTCGTGGCCAGGAGTCAGGCCAGAGGTTATCAGTCAGTTACCTGGACATACCTGGAGGGCATTCCGGGGATCGACGTCCCGTTGATGTGGCGGTCATCCACGGTGGATCAGGGCTGATCACTTGATGCACTGCGGCTGCTCGTAGTCCAACGTACGAACCACAGCCCGGCTGATCTGGCGCTGATCAGCCAGCTCCTGCGAAAGGCAACCAGAGTCTGTGTGCCCTTTATGGCTGGTGGGGAGGCTGTTGGGCAGTCTTGGGCCCCGGACCTTATTGTGTTTTCTCTCAGTGTACCAGTGGCGCTCTTTTCACTGGGGTACGTTGTATCTGCCGGGCTTCTTTCAGATGGTGTTCCTGTGTATTAGGGTCCTCCAGAATCTTCCAGGTGTAGATTGTGATATATCTCTCTTTGCGCTCCGAGTGAATATAAGTCTAATTAGCCAGGCGTTCCCAGTGATTAATTGTTTGATGAACTATACGTGCAGTAAAAAGTTCTGTACATTCTCAAATCTATAATTTCACCTGCCTTGAATAAGGGATGTTAATGTACAGCAGTATTCTAGCCTAGAGAACAAGTGATTTAAAAAGGATCATCATTGGCTTGGCATCTCTTGTCTTGAATCGTGCTTATTATCCATCCTATCAGTAGTTTCCTCGCAGATGTGATAGTGGCATTGTTGTGGTCCTTGAAGGTGAGGTCTTCCGGACATTACCACACCCAGGTCCTTCACATTACTTTTCCGCTCTATTTGGCATACATTGGCAGGGTTGTGGAGGATATCTTTTGTTATACCGAGCTCCGTTCCTTCATTTGTATCAGACAAGTATCATTAGATAGATGGAATGCAATACCGACTAAGTTGATACATAAACTCTCCGGAACACCTGTACTCTTACTGTCTCCAGTAATTATGTATCTGTATTGGACTATTAATGTCACTGTTTGATGAAACGTCTCCCAGGGAAGATACCCATATATTGCAAAGGAGTGTCTCATTTCACTT